>CAOJBK010671546.1:0-11314 GCA_948294925.1 Codiaeum variegatum | reverse complement strand
CTTAGTTGAGATCAGGAATCCATAATAAAGGAATTTGAGTGCATGATAATTATGATCAAGAGGTCTATGCAATGTCAAGGATACAATCATCGACATTCATTTATAATTAGGGAGTCGTGATATGTTATGCTAGGCGTCACTAACAACTTATGGGACTAAGTATGCAATGGGATTATACACTTAGTAGAAAGAAAAGAGTTTTCTTTATCCCATTACTAATTAGAATATGAACCTAGTAAGTCACACACCATAAAGTATTTCCCATGGCTTATAATTAAATCATATTAATGATTAATTAAAGAGTTTAATTAATTGTTAATAATGATTGAATTAAACCTGTAATTAAATTTACAAAGACCTAGCATATCTTGAAGTTTAATTCATAAAGGGATTAATTCAATTATGTCATAGTTTGTATTAGATACAAATGGGCATGACTAATTGATATGGTTCTGGACTAATAAATTAATTAGGCTTAATCATGAGATGATTAACCTAATCCATATTAGATGTGGTTAATTTGGGATTAAGGAGAGTTTCTACTAATTAGGCCTAAGTTTTATTTGACTAATTGCCTAGTCAAATGGTTAATTAGTCAAATAGACACATTTCCTAGTCTCCTTCTTAAATTAAGAAAAAGAGAGATTAGGTTATTAGTATAAGAGCTTTAGGCTCTCTTCATTTTCCCTAAGTGTTTTTTACTAAACACTGTTCATCTCCTTCTCTAAGAGTTAGAGATAGAGGCTTTTTAAGAGTTAGAGAGAGAAAGTTAAAATTTCACACTTTTTATAGAGATTTGAGTTTGTTATTGAAGAAGAGTTCTTCAACCATAAACTCTTCTTCTAAATCTTTGTGAAAGAGAGTGTGGAGAGTTTAAAAGTCCAATCCAATCCTTACATCTCAAGTTCTCTAGTAGAAAAGAAAGAACCAAGAGTTTTTGGGCAACCAAATGGAGCAGGTTCAAGTTTCTCAATGAGGAAACGAGAATAAGCCTTGGAAAACTTCGGTGTGAGTCGAGCTAGAGGCTTCACACTTAAGGATCTTAATGAAGGAGGGAGTTAAGGTATTTGATACTTTAAACCCTTCTTTAAGTTATAATTATGTTTTGCACAATAATTGAATAAAGTATCCTTATTATGGCTCCAAATTAGGGTTTTGACATTTTTCAAAGAGTTTGATAAATTGCTAAACTATCTATGTTAAAAGAGTTTTGACATAGAACCATGTTTTATAAAAGTTTTGAAAATAAAAAATTGAATCCATGAGATTCACTCTTTCTGCTTCCACTCCATGACTCATAATTTTTCTTTCAGATGCAAAAATATACAAAGTTTTTGAAGGTGTTACTTATATAGAAGGGTAAGCTAAAGGAGGTTTCCATTGTCCAACTCTCAGAGGAAAGCTCTACCAACCTCTACAAGCTACCATAAAAACTAAAAGATTTAGGAAGTTTTACTATCCCTTGCACTCTAGTTACTTTGCATATTAAAAAGGCATTAGCCGATCTTGGTACAAGTATGAGTGTGATGCCCAATAAAGTTTTTAAGAATTTAATTTTTGATGAGCCCAAACCAACCCATATAAGTATCTAATTAGTGAATAAGTCCATCATCTACCCTAAAGGTATTATGGAAGATGTGTTAGTTAAGATTGGCCATTTAATTTTTCCTATTTATTTTCTTATTGTCGAGATGGAAGACAATGTTGACAACTCACTCATCTTGGGTAGGCAATTCTTGGCCACTGCCTGAGCCATCATAGATGTGCATGGGGGTAAGATGACCCTAAGAGTGGGTAATGAGAGCATTGTCTTTCAACTCACAATTATGGATGCACACACACAACCCCTTGAGCAAGTAAAATTTTGTGCTTCATTGGTTGAAAATGAAAGCTAAAAGGGGAGTTTGAATTTGGATAACAAAGTTGATGTTGGGTGTGTGACAAAATAGGAAAAAGAGGTACTGGTGAATAAAGAGGAAATACTGGAGGAACCCCTGAAGGGGTAACCCAAGACCCCCAAGAAAGTGAGCAACAAAAAGGTGGTGAGGAAGAGCAAGAAAAAGAAAGAAGTAAAGATCAACTAGGGTGATAAGGTATGGTTACCTAAAGCTCTTGTTGTTTAATGCTTAAAGGTTTTGAACTCAAATCTCTATGGTGCCATTGATTTGGAATGTCTAGGGTTGGAAAATTTTGGATGCCATGGTTGACTTGATAATTCATAAGAGGTAGGGTGAAAGCCCTACCTAGTGTCCAACAAAGACAACGTTAAAGAAGCACTTGGTGGGAGGCAACCACCCGCTTTAAATCTTACTTTCTTTCATTTTATTTATAGTTAATTTCTTTTGAGTTTATTGAGTGAAAAATAGATTTGACACTTAATCTAAAGGTTTTACAAGAGTTACGGGGCTATAATCGATAGAAAAGTAAAATGGTTCGAGTCATGGAATGTTCGAAAAACCCGTGGCACTAACCTAGGAAAGAATGATTGTGAAAAGGCAAGAAAATTTCATTATAAAAGCCTTTCATGGTCCCTCTCATAGGCCGTAACACAGACCATGAGAATTGCATTTTGAAAAAATTAAAATTTTGAGCATAAGACTCACTACCACCACACCAAAAATATCTCATACTTGTCATGGATGACAACAGAGGTGATGGTCTTCTAGATTAATGACGTTCCTATTAATAATCCAATTACCATGAACATACTTAAAGTCTATGGCAAACAGAATCTATCTCTCATATTCTCAAACTCTTTGAGAATATATCTCTTACATAAGACTTAAGGAACATATATACATTTAATAATAAAATAAATGAATTCATTAAAAAAATATATAAACCAAATTACCATTAAGGAATTTTGATTATAAATATATATAATGTACAAGCTATATGGCATACAACCTTAACTCCTTTTACCCTTAGCATTACCTTTATTAAGAGGTGGATCCTCTTGGGCTCGACCATTCTAATAGAGTTATTTTTAGGGGAGCTAGTGATGGCTCAATCACTTAGGAAGAGGATTATTCCTACTGATCCTCCTATACTCATGAGGGAACGCATGCCTAGGCCTTTTCAGCTTTATTGGAGACTTGGGAGAGCCAGGGAGGACTATCTTATCGAGGGTGCTTCTTACCTTGATTTCATTGTAGCTCATCTGATGGTAGGGAGACATCCCCATTCTTCTGGACTTGGTCAGATTCTAGTGGTGAGTACTGCTACTACTCCGAGGCATAGGTCTAAAGGAAAGACTAGTCAACCCACTCCTCAGGTTGCACCTCCTACTAGCTCAGCTTCTTTGAGCATGGGTGCTTCCATGTCAAACATGCTTGACAGTTTAAGCCAGACATTGGCATCACTCCCTAGCTCCATTGATTACATCTTCTACACGGATGCAATAGGTGTGAGTTTGATCCATCATGTGGATTATGCCTATCAGTCAGGCATGCATCATGCTGAATTATCCCAGATTTAGGATATGGTAGACTCTTGACCTTTTTAGCATCATTCTTATATGTTAATAGTTTCTAATTTCTATTTTTCATTTTATAGATTTTTGGTCCACTTTATATCCAGGGCATTGACACTTACCGACGGATGGCGTGGTGTCTAAGTACCACTCTTTCAAAGTTAAGCATCTTATGGAGTTAGAGAGAGCCTGGGATTGTTAAGAGACATGGTACACAGGTCGAGGCCAAGGAGGATGAGGAAGAAGATGATGGTGGTGATGCATGATGATGTATTAATTAACCTTGTATGGCCCATCATGCAGGCTTTCTGTAAAAACTTTGATTATTTTTATATTTTTGAACAGTTTATGAAAATTCTAAAAATTTCATGTTATGCTTTGTGATTTCCTAGTTTAGAAAACAATTTTACTTGAAAATTGGATTTTGAAAATATTTTGGTCAAAAACTAAGCAAAAATGAAATTGGATCGAGTCAGAATAAATCGTCGCGAAAGGCCGAGTCGGCGTGTGAGCCGACTCATACGTGGATGCCAAAACATGTGTTTGGGCATAAACACATGTGTATGGCACCAAACACATGCATTTGGGCCTGGACATATGTGTTTGGGCCCTAGTGCATAAGTCTATGTCCCAATTTGTACATTCAGCCTTCCAAACTCTATTTTTTGTCTCGATTTTTATGCCATTATAAATATTTGTACAAAATTTGACTTTTTACTCAAAAATCACAGAAAAACCAGTTTCTTTTTGTTTTTTATTCGTAATATAGACCATACTTCAGTCATGTGACAAATGGGTGGTGCAAGAAATTGTACCAAGTGAGCTTAATCAACCTCAAGAAATAAGATATGAGTTCTCTATCGAAATTTAAGGGTGAGAAAATTGATTGGGACTTTCTGAATGCTCGTATTCAATTTTAGAATCCTTTTGACCATGTTTTCCAATGTGAGGCTAGTATGGATGAGATATGTCTGACTTTTGAGGATTTTTCATATATGCTCGATACGAGTCCCAAGGTTGACCTGGTTGTTTGAGCTGAATGGGTAGGTTACTTTTAACTCTTTTGCATGTCTTTTGGATTTGAGCACTAAGACTGCTTTAGGTATGGTAAAAGATGACTTTATTAACTTGCCTGCTTTGGCTGACATGTTTTGGGATAAGAGAGAGGATGATCCAATTTGGTTAGCCAGGAGGCTAAAAGCTTATATGTTTGGTTTAACTATGGGTTATATCTTTATTGGCTTAGTTGGATGGGGAGATTCTAAAGTAACTAAACTCATACCTGTGAACCCTCATTTTTACACCATTGCATCCGGCTCATTAATACAAGCCCAACGGTTCTGACCATGCTCAAATTGGACTACAAACAAATCTAGAAAATCTAAAAAACTGAATTGGATCAAACTAAACCAAACTCAGAAAATTAGGCCTAGAAACTCAGGCCCAAAACACATGAATTTGAGGATTTACGCATGTGTAAACGGCATTACTCATCTATAAATGACCTTACACATGCATAAATTCCCATATGCATATATAAGGCATGTTGTACATGCGCCACTCAATTTTTAAGTTTTCTGGCAAGATTCCCTATAAATTTGATGTTTCATAATAGACCTGGGTTTCAAAGTTTTTTCCAAAATTTCTCAGACAATCTTTTATGCTATTTTTCCACACTTAAAGCCTCCTAAACATTATTCTTAGCTTCTGAAACAACAAAAAATTGATCCAAAAACACAGCAATTTCTTATTATTCAATTCAAGGTTTCAGTTTGGTACTATATAGACATCAATTCCAATTATTCTAGATGGTCAATCCAATTCATTCTGATGCTGACACTCAGACTGCAATCCTCTCTGAACATAATGGAGACTCATTCTAGATTTCTCAAGCCTTCCGACCTGCCAATCCCGAAATCTCGCAAAGCAAAGGTAATTGTTGTATAGTATACTCTTTTCTCTAAAATTTTCAATTACTTTAAGCCCTTTGATTTAGACTTTAGGCATGTTTATCAATTATTTTTAAGTCTTTTAATACTGATTTAAGGCAATTCTATGGAAAATTCAGCTTTCATAACTAAAATGAATCAAACTCTAAAATCAGCTTAGGTATAACACAGTCCAAAAATCAATTTTCATTAATCAAGTTCAGAATTGATTAACAACATATCAGTTAATTATTTTTATAAATTAAAATAAAATAGCTATTGAACATCAAACCACCCCTCTGTTACTAGAACACCACCCACCCTTCGAGAGAATGGAGAATGGCGTGGGGTTGATTCCCATTCAATGGGATACGCCGACAAGGATTTCACAGCTTCAACTCTAAAATTTCTATTCCTTTATTTTTATTTTTTTATTTCATTATTTTTGTGATATTTTTCCTTGTTATGTTTGGTTTGATCGTGTTCAATTAATTTGTATTATTATTGTTATTTTGTGCTTGCCTTGCTTTTAGGGAATGTGTGCTCTTCTCATATCATAATATTAGAGGGGAGATCCCTTAATTTTAGTCATTTTATCATATATTATATCACTATATTTGGGGTGCTATGCCTTCCCTAGAACCTCATTGTATTTGGGCTAGAGGAAGGACCCCTGGCAAAATCGATTGTATTTACTGCTTTGTGCAATTGTCATTCCATATTAACATGTTCATGCATATATGTCATTATTCATATTAACATTCATATATTTATCTGAAATTGCATGATTTTTTGAGCTAGATAGTTCTCTTAAAAATGGTACAAAAACTGTTTTCTTTTTATAAAAATGTTTTCCGATCACGAATCGTTAATCCCCTCTGGTTCCAAAAAGAACAGTTTTTCCAAATAAGGTAGAAAAATAACCTTTTTCTAAAATGGAGTTTATAAACAAAAGGTTTCTTAATAACCTAAGATAAAACTAATTTTCTTAAAGATTAGGTGGCGACTTTACACACCATACACACCACGTACACTCTAATGGACATATGTGGATGTAAAATATTGGAACCCGACCACAATCTGCGATGTCGAGGGCGTAATATGAAAGGTTTCCTCTAGGCCACCAGGCCTACTGGCGCGCTTCACCAGGGAAATCTCATGGGCCATTCGGGCAGGGCCTTACTACTGGCAACTCCACTGGGGCCATTTGGCAAAACTGTCAAAACTAAGCGGATTATTTTTTGAAAATAACATTTTGACTTGAAAATCATGCAAAAGTAAGTTTCATGCATCATTTCCTATACTCTTTATACTAGGAAAACCTGGATAGAGAGTAGTATCGAGTGAGCTTCCTTCCTTTTGATAGCTTTGCCGATAGTGAAATCATCCAACTTTAGGGCTCACTAGCTGATCCTTTACTTTGGAATAACGAGGTATATATAATCATTTGAACCATGCGAGCCTCTTTGGTTCAATATGGTTAAGTGTTTTGATACCTCAGCCGATGGGGAACCTTTAAACTACCATGCTATCATGTAATGATTAGAGTTGACCTTAGATCCCATGTACGCTAATAAACTTTATATTATTGTCATCATGAAACCTTTTTTCATTCATGCATATATGCATACATCACTACATCCAAAACTAAAGTGGAATAAAGTGCACTATTCCAGATAAAACTTGAACCTTTTAGACACTTAACCTTTTACTTATAAAAATTACCTACATGCAACTAGCTTACCCTTTCCTTTCAAAAGAGCTGATACTCAAATTGTTACTTTTTTCCAAAGGTTACCATGTCTACTGAAGATATCCTAACTACCAAAACTGTCACTGATACCATTGCCACTGGCACTCGTGTTGCCCTTATTGCTCTACTCGCTCAACCTACACCAACTGACATTGCAGGCATACTTGTTGCATTTATGCAAAGACAAGAGGACACTATAAAGGTCTAATAGGAAACCTTTTCTACCATAATGCAAAGCCAAGAATATGTAATTTTTTGTAAGGTCTAAGCCATGCTTACTCAAGTTAGGATCCATTCCACTAATCATGCCTCTACCTCTACCAATACTGGTAAGGAAGTTTTAGTTGATGAGGTTATTGTACTGAATCCACAACCTGGCCGTGGAAATAGCACCTAAGCTACCTCTACTTTGGATCCTTTCCCAAAAGAGGTTAAAGAGCATCCACTCCTCAAAAATACTGAAAAATATGAGGAAATGGAGAAGACTTTCCAAGCCCTGAAAAAGAAAGAGAATGTCCTAGATGTGAAGGCACTAAGCCCTTTCTCTAAGGCATGACTTCAACATAAGTTTTGAATGCCACATTTTGAGAAATTCAAAGGTACTTCTTTCTTAAAGACTCATTTAAGGATCTATGATGGGACACCCCCTCCTTTGGGATTGAAAGGCGAGCTCCTTACTCAACTTTTCCAACAGTCGCTTATTGAGGCCACTCTAACTTGGTTTATACAATTAGAGGATTCTAAGAAATAGACATGGGAATCTATGTGATTTAAATTTGTTAAACAATATTCATATAATTAAAAAGTTGATATTAAGAGAAGAGATCTTGATACTACTAAATAACAACCAAAAGAAACCTTCTCTGCTTTTATTTCTAGATGGGGAGAGAAAGCCACCTAGATGGTAAATAGACCAACTGATCCTAAGCAAATTGACATAGTTATCTAGAATTTATTACATGTTTTTTGAGGAAGAATGATAACATAATATTTTCCTAACTTCAAAGTTCTAGTTGTTGTTAGCACTCTCTTCGAAGATGGAATTGACTCTGGTCTCATCAAGGATGACAGCCAGACCTCATCCTCCTATTTTAAGAAAACTAGCAGTACTTAGAAAGTGGGTAGAGTTAATGCAATCTCAACCCATAAACCACTCCAGATACAGTGAAGGAAATTAACTAATCTAAAATGATTAACATTGAGCTATTTCCTTAGAAAATGCATAGAAAAGGGCACCTTTAAACCATTAGAGTGCAAACCAATTCCAAACCCTTTGCCAAAGAATTTCAATATGGATGAAAAGTGTGACTACCACCAAGGGCCAAGCGATAAAACTGGTGATTACAAGGCCTTCCATCATTAAATTCAAGATCTCACTGATGATGATAGGCTTCTATTGCCTACTGTCAATATTGGCACCAATCCCCTTCTTGAGCATAATGTTAATGCTATACTGAATTAATTCGATGAAGGTGATTCAACTCATCTCATTATTGATATGGTTCCTATGAGAAATTATCACTACACTGGAGATGACCAATCTTCCTTAGAAAGGTCACTCTCCCCAAATTTCTCACTTCCAATTGGCCAAACTTCCTTAGGGAGGTCAATTCAAAATGATTATTGTTATGTCATTATCGACTTAAGGCACTTGGGTGAGGAAATAAATGCCATAACCAGGAGTGGTCGGATCACTCAAGCTCCCATTACTACTCCATCTCCAAGCCAACCAATGGTTCAAACTAGGGGGACTCTAGAACTTGAAGAGGATCCCATATTAAAATAGCTAAAGAAGACACAAGCTAATATTTTTATATGGAGTTTACTCATGTCTTCTTATCCTCATCGCCAAGCTCTTTACAAGGTGTTGAGCCAAACCCAGGCATCTTCTGACATCTCTCCTAAAACTTTGGTTACATTAATTACTAATTTCATAAAGGGAACATCCATCTCTTTTTCAGACAATGAGATCCCACTTAGGGGACAACATAGTGATGCTTTGTACATCACCATCATCACAAGGGAGAAGACTATCCCTATAACCTTAGTTGACAATGGTTCTATAGTAAATATTTGCCCTATAAAAGTTGCAAGCTATTTGGGGTTGACTGCTACTGATTTCACCCCATCTGATCAAATTGGAAGGGCATATGACAATTCTAAGAGTGAAGTTCTAAGAGTGGCTACACTGATAGTCACCATGGGCCTAACTACTTTCAAAGCACCCTTTTCAGGTTATTGATGTACCATATTACTTTAATCTACTTCTAGGTAGGCCTTGAATCCATAGGACAAAGATGTTCCATCCACTCTACTTCAAAGAGTTAAGTTTCCATTGAAGAATTTCATTATCACCATCAAGGCATATCTGTTTGAAAAATCTGAAGTCTCAGACACTATTACTATTATGGAAATACAACCTGAGTTATTGGTGTATCCTTTATTTGACATCTCATTTGTTCAGTTCATTCATATTGCTAAAGATCTGAAAGAGCCACTTGCCCTAGATTTCGATCCATATAGTAACCCGATGATTGGAAACATTTTAAAGTATATGGCCTATTTTCCTGGTATAGGCCTGGGCAAGAACCAATAGGGAGTTAAGTCTTTCAACAAAATCAAATTTTCAACTCCTTCATTTGACTTGGGCTATGAACCTACTGATCATGAACTCAAGGAAGAGAAAGCTAAAGCTAGAGAAAGATCTGCAATCACTAAACAAGGGGTTAAAGTTCACATCTTCCTAACACCCTATTTCAGAAACCTAAATGGCAATTTTGTCAAAGAGAGAGATAGAAAATTCCTTACTATGCTTTCCCTAAACCATGGATCTGCCCTATTATCGATGTTAGAATTCCTGGATTTGAGCTATTTTCATAAGTGAAACTGACTGCTAAAGATTGCCAGCTCATATATTGCTTGGATAATGACTGTGAAGAGAACATGGAAGCAAGCCTCTTTGGCAACATAGTTTTTCTCCCTGACAAGGAGGAGAAATTTGACCTCTCCACTCTGATCAAGCCTACTAATGCAAAACTAAAGAATTAGCATTTCGACAAAATTCCTTTCAAAGCTGTTGAATCTGAAACAAAGCCCAAGTTTGAGTCTAGTTCTGAATTTGAGTCATAGTCAAGCACTAGTTTTGAGTCCTCTTCTTTTGAGTCTGATGCTGATGTAAAAGGTCCATCAGGATTTAACTATGAGTATGATGTAACGGTGGACCACTCTCCTATTTCAATAAATAAGACATCCAAATTTTCTTGTTACGAGCCTGTCTCTCTATTTTCTTTTGATGTTCCAATTGATGAATCTAACCTCAAACTAATAGAAAAAGAGAATAAAATAATAAATGAAATAAAGGATACAGTTAAAAAACCATAAATATTGGTACTCATGACATGCCTAAAAATACATACATTGCATCTGCTTGCTCAAACAAATAGGACACTAAATTTGTAATCAAAAGATATGAAAGGACTAGATCCATGTATCACCGTCCACATGATTCCAACCTATCTAGACTACAAACCTGTTAAGTAGAATCTCAGAAGCATTAAGCATGCCTAGTTTATAACAATCAAAGAAGAAGTAAATGAATAGCTTGCTCACAGATTCATTGAGCTAATCAAATACATGTTTTGGTTGGCAAACATCATCCCAGTATCGAAGAAGGATGGCAAAGTCAAAATGTGTGTAGATTTTTGAGACTTGACAATGCATGCCCTAAAGATGATTTTCCACTACCCTACATATACCTTTTGGTTGACACACTAGCTGGTTCAGAGATGGTTTCCTTAACTGATCTGGCCACGGGGTACAATCAGATCCTAGTCCACCTACCAAACATGGAAAAAATAGAATTTATCACAGAATGGGGCACCTACTACTATAGAGTAATGCCATTTGGATTAAGGAATGCAGAAGCCACCAATAAGAGAATGGATACTACTATTTTCCATGACTTAATGCATAAAGAAGTGGAAGTATATGTCGACGAAATGGTCATTAAAGGTGTTCCCTCGAACTGCATCTGCCAACACTCGAGAAGTTCTTCCTTAGACTTCGACAGTACAATCTCAAGATAAAACATAACATGTGCATATTTGGAGCCTCATCTAGAGTGTTCCTCAATTACATAGTCAGCAAGAAAGGCATAGAAAT
>CAOJBK010670960.1:0-16676 GCA_948294925.1 Codiaeum variegatum | reverse complement strand
AAAAAATAGGATATTATTCATTGAACAATATATATAACTTAATATTATTGTATCATATAATGTATATATAACTCAAGAATTGTCCTTGGAACCTTTGGAACACTCTACCAAATTAAATCTCTCACCAATTCTTTTAAGTCAATAATTTTTTCTCATGTTTATAGAGAAGCAAACTCAGTTGCAGATTGTTTTGCAATAGCTGGAGTCGACCAGTTTTTTGATTTAATTGCATGGCTATGATATTTAATTATGTTGAACTTATACCAGCTTGTCCCATTGTGTTAATTGAACATCTGGTAATGCGACTCTCTTTGCTTAGGGCCCTGATTAATTATGATTGACTTATATTTTGCAAATTTTTCTCCAGTGGCCATTGGCTATCTCTGCTCAAGAATCTGAGGTACTCTCCATCAATGGTGATTGGTTATTTTGTGCAGGAATATGTGGTACTACTATACCATTTCAAGTATTTATTATTTTTGATTTGTTAGTGCATTAGTTTTATGTTTTCTGTACTTTATAAACTCTTTAATATTATTTAATACTAACATAGTTTTATGTGAAAAAAACTTTTTTGTAATATTATTTAATACTGACATAATTTCAATACATTGACTTGGATGGAATATAGTATCGGTTATAGAATGATGTTTACTGTAAAATGATTTATTTTTAATTTTTAATATTTTAAATATCATTCACATTGTGTTTAGTTCAATTCCATAGAGAAATTCATTTGTAAATAAATTTTTGTGAAATTAAATTAGTTTTGACTAATTTTATGGATTTAATAAATTATGGATTTAACAAATTTGTCACGTATTTAATGAATAATTTTATTTGGTCAGTAAATTAGCGATGTAATATTTTGGTCATAAATGCATTTTTTCATTGCTAATGGGTCGTTATTAAAGAAAATATTACTGACTCAATAATTTAAATTACTGACTAAAAATTAGGTCAGTAATTACTGACCCAATTTTTTGGTCAGTAATTGATTAATAATTAATTAAAAAATTTACTGACCCCAATTAATTGTTACTGATCAGAAAATTAGATCAGTAATTACTAATTAAATTTATCGGGTCAGTAATATTTTTTTACTGACGGAGGAAATACTAACCTTGAATTGGGGTCAGTAATTTTTTTTATAGTGTCAATTAAATTTATATATACTATTATTATTAAATGCAAAACTTATTAAAAACCAAATAAACAACTTATCAATTATATCTAAATTATATTATTAATTCATTAATTTATATAAATATAAAATCCTTAAAAATATAACCATATTATTTGAAAATACGGATTTAATTGAAATACTAATCGTTTTAGTGTTGAGCTTCAAAAAATATCGTTTTAGGGTTGTAAAAAAATAAAATAAAATTTCAACTATGATATTGTTTTTATTTTTAATTTTTTTGAGAGAATGATATTATTTTCATTTTAGTATCAACTTGAACCAAATAATGCTCCATTTATATATTAATAATCTAACTGTATAACGTGATCTGAATTAACAATCATCATTATAACATCACATAAAACGAATTAATAATTGTATTTATTCTTATGTAAACTCACGGAAATGGAAAAAGTAGTGGGGCCAGTCTTAGATAAGTAAAGTCAAGAGGAGCTATTGCCACGTCATATTTGAGTGAGACTAGAATTGGCTGCTTTATACGTACAGTAGGAATTACATCTAGAAATGGTTCTTTGCTTGCCTTATAAGTGACGTCCACGTTAGATATGACGTGTGAGAGCGTGGACGTAGGCCCCACTAGCTTTCAATTCGTTTGGGTCCCCACAACAATGAACTAACGAACCAAAATGGATCCTCTGGCTTACTTCTCACGCAACTTTAACTCCTTACTTTTTGCATATCCTTCTCCTTTATCCACGCTTTGACTTTAATACACAACTAACCCTACCACGGTTATCTTAATCCCACACTTTTTGGCTTCTTCTTGAGGCAAGCATATTATTATATATATAATTTAGAGTTGGTTCAATTCGTAATAGAACAAGTTATTCACTCCTTTTTTTTTTCATCAAGTCTTTAGCATGTTATTAAGTCTTTTTTTTTTCAAAAAAACCATCCTTAATCATTTTTTAATTGGTAACAAATGTATTATGAAAATTTTTAATTTTTTTTACTACCGCACGAGGTGTCCTAGAAAGACTCCAATTATAAGAGATACTTTCAAACTCATATTATATATAGACTAATCTAAACTAAATTTTTTTAGTATTTTAGTAATTCAGTAAGAGTCATTCTCTTCTCCCAAATATATGACTTGAGATTTCATTAATTTCATGTTTAGTTAGGGTATTTAGAATGAAATAGTATGGAGTTAATTTCATTTTAGTGATTAGTTGAACTTTTTTGGTATGTGGGGTTATTTGTACCCAAATTGTACATTTTGGAAATTAATTTATTTAAAGCCCATTACTCTTTGAATTCTTAAGAAAATTCAAAAGATAGTTATCCACATTGTACAAACTAGGAGAGTAAGATTGATAGAAAAGATTCTATAAATAGTTACTTGGCGACAAAGATAAAAAATTCTAAAAATTAGTGCTTGAGAAGAAAGTAATATAATATACATTAACTCCTCAGAATTGAAGACTCATTAAGTGAAGTGGTGACTTGGGGAACAAACATCAGAGGCTATAAAGAGCATTAGAGAAAGAAACGTGAATCCATCATCCAGTCATCACAACATCAAACTACCAACAAATATCAACAAATCAACTCAACATATTCAATCAACCAATTTCTCAATTTAGTTTTAACAAATTTTAAGTCGTTCATCATATTAGAGATTTTTTTTGTTGTTGTTGTTATTTTTTAGTTTCCTCAGAGTTTACTTTACTATAATCTCAAAAATTTCAATATCAATACAAAAGATTTATATTTTCTTTCAAAACACATACTGTTATTTGTAATTTTTATTTTGTGAAATCCAAACAAATTGTGGTAAAGGCATTTGAGAATCCACACCATTTTGATTAGAAGTCAGTAAAATTTCATAATGAGAAAAATTTCCCTTGGCACTCCTGCAATCCAAAAAATAACCAACGATATTTTTGGCATGCCCAGTGGGACAATCGCTTCATAGGATTCAAAATTTTCAAGGATATATGGAGTTGGAGAATCATTCAACAAAACACCTGAGGAATCGGATAATGAATACACTAAAATTCTAATGCCTCAAGGCCATAATAAGGGACTACTGGAAGTAGGTCTTTATGTAGTGAATTCCCCAAAGCAAGCTTGCATCTCTATTAGTAATACTTTTAAAAATTTGGAGAAAGCATTTATTAATGTTGCACAAGTGATTTTCAAATTCATTGATTAATCATTCAAATAGAAATCTTCCTATAGGCCATTAGTGGCCCAAGTGGAGGCTGATAACTCTCAAAAAACTACTCCAGAAGTTCATTTAGCCACTGATGATGTGACTAACCCAACCATATAGCCAATAATAAATGAATATGAAGGAAATGGAATGAGGGGCAATTTTCTTTAAGGTTATATGTCAAGTCCTCAAGTCCATGTGCTATCTCCTTAGTTTCCCAGGATGGAGAATGGTTTGGATGTTATATCTAATGAGGTTCAAGAGATGTATGGACCAGGCTTGGACCAACTTGGGCACCTAGAATTTTCCAATCCATTTCCAAATATGATTGACAAAAATAAAGTAAAGGCAATGCTTGAAGCAAAGTCGTCTCAGATAAAAAATGAGTTGTAAAAGTTTTTGGGGCAAATCAACTGTTTGAGGATTTAACTCCTCTTCCAACAACTGTCAGTTCTCCTGTGGCTCACTCAACTCCTATTGCTATTGAGGTTTGACTTCATTTTCATTTTCTCTAACCCTGTTTAAAAAACCAAAGCACTTTTTGACTTGATAAATTTAAATTTAAATTTGAAAGTTGAATTTAAATGGAAATTAAGGCATTAAAATGCCTTTGATAAAATTAAACATTATTTATCAAAACCTCATAATTTAGTTCCTCTAAAGGAAGGGGTTACACATAAGTGTTTTATTAATGATAAGTGTTTTCCCATTATGTGGGAAATGATGGACAAAGAATAAAAGTGTTGAAATTGACATTTTGGCCAAAATAATCATCAAGTTATATTGGTGAGATTTTATTAATAAATAAATAAGCATGTTTATTTTGTGAGTTGTTTTAGCTTTGCTTAGTTAATTAAGTTAATAAGGTTTGGCATTGCTATGTGTGAACAGTAAAAATGTAAAAATTTCAGTAGCACTCTGCTGAAAAATGATCATTTGATATCTGATGCATATATGTGAAGTTTTTAATGAAACTACAGGGGCTCAATAATGGCCTTGTCACATGTTAAAAAGCCATATAAAAATCCTCAAGGTATATAGTAAGTTATGAGCAAACAAACAAAATCACAATTCTTTAGGCAATTGAATCAAAATAGAGGCAAAATACTTGGCCTTACTTGATAAAGTCTTGAGAGATATACAATATAAGTGTTTGTAGTTTTTAAACCACATGTTGATTGTGTACTTATGTGTTATGGCGTGATTAGGAGAAACATTCCAATTTTACAGTAATATGAGTATTGTTCACGTGAAATAAAACTTGCTTCCTTATGACAATTTCAAGTAAAATTTTGGCAAGTTTTTGCTAAAATAATTTAGAGAAATTTAGAGAAATGATAATGAGAATGATGAGTGATGCCTTTTTTGATTGTTTCCTCAGGGAAAATCTTAACTAAATTTATTTTTCCCTTGAGGCTAACTATCAGCAAATTTTGAAAATACACCGGTGTATCAATCTACTGATATATTACTGTTCATGTAAGATTTTCCTCAGGCAACTTAAAAAGTTATTATAGGCAAAATTTGTTCACTAAACTTGAGGAAAACTTAGGGAATGTGGATATTTGGTATTGTTTAATTGTTCTCTTAGGGAAAAATCTTAATTAAACTTGCATTAGCATTGAGGATGATTATTAGCAAATTTTAAGAATATTGTTGCAACATTCTTCTACAATATCACTGTTCACATAAGATTTTCCCCAGGCAACTTCAAAGTTATTCTAGGCAAAATCTGTTAACTAAGCCCGAGGAAAACTTGAGAAATGTTGATCTTTAGTGTTGTTTAGTTGTTTCCTCAAGGAAATAATACTAATGAACTTGTTTTTGTCTAAAAGCTCTTGGGATTAAAGTTATTATTTTTCTCTCCAGTAGTCATTATGGCATAAAAATCTGCCAAAATGAGATTCAATTACTATGAAATAACTATAGTCAAAATCAATGATGTGTTTTAACTAAATAACTTACCAACTCAACATGAACAAAAGAAGATCATGGATTTTGGCAAAATTTTGCTAAAATTTCTTGAGGAATTGGGAATAATTAGTAATGTTTTACCTGAGGAAATGTCTATGAACAAAATTTGGCTCAAAAATGTTTGAAAAAGTTTTATGTCCAATAGAGTCAAGTCAAGTAAAATCTCAAAAATAAAAATTGAGTGAAAATTCAAGAACTTTTCCAAGGAAAGTGGAAGTGCAATAATGTTTTGAAGGTTCAGTGGAGGTTTCTCCTGAGGAAGATGGTGAATACTACCTAGAAGCCCATAAACCTCTCTTCTGCAATCTATTTAAATAGTGAAGTAGGCTTTATGATTGTATTCTCACTCATCATGGATCCTTTGCCTGTCATATGAAGCAAGCTTAGATGGTTTGAAGATTATGTACATGTTATTAGCTTTGGGTTTAACTTAAGCTAATAACGTGTAGGGGGCATTATTTGTGCCCAAATTAATTTTTTTTGAAATTAACTTATTTAAAACCTAAAAGCACATTACTCTTTGAATTCTTAAGAAAGCCCAAGAGATACTTATTCACTTTATACAAACCTGGAGAGTAAGATTGATAGAGAAGATTCTAGAAATAATTGCTTGGTGACAAAGAAAGAAAATTCTAAAAATTGGTGCTTGAGAAGAAAGTAATGTAATATACAGTAACTCCTCAAAATTGATGGCTCATTAAGTAAATTAGTGGCTTAGGAAACAAGCATCAGATACTATAAAAAGCATTAGAGAAAGAAATATGAATCCATCATTCAATCATCACAACATCAAACTATCAACAAATATCAACAAATCAACTCAACATATCAAATCAACCAATTTCTCAATTTAGTTTTAACAAATTTTTAGTTGTTAATTCGATTAGAGATTTCCTTTTGTTGTTACTGTTATTCTAGTTTCCTCAGAGTTGACTTTACTATAATCATAAAAATTCCAAAATCAATACAAAAAAGTTATATTTTCTTTCTAAACACCTACAGTTTTTTGTAATTTTTATTTTTTGAAATCTAAACAAATGATGGTAAAGGTATTTGGAAATCCACACTATTTTGATTAGAAATTAGTAAAAATTCATATTAAGGAAATTCTCCTCTAACACTTCCGCAATCCAAAATATAACCAACAGGCGTATTAAACTCCTTTCCAACTCCTATAATCTCATCCCTACCTCACTGTAAATCCATATCTTCTTAGTATGGGTTTTGATTCCATTCCATTTAAATTTATGGAAATAATTGATTTAGGAGATTTTTATAATTTATTGACACTAAAAAAATATGAGAAAGTTTTAAAATTCAATGTCTCCCACAACTCATAACAAAATTAATATAAAGAATGAAACTAAACTCCATAACTTTAACATATAAAACAAGAATATATCTTATATAACACAAGGTATTCTGAAAAACAAAGTGAATTTGAAGCTCAATATGGATTTGAGTTGTTAATTTAAATCTCTTGGAACTTTGTTTTTCCTTTACTTAGAAACATCATTCATTTACAATAATTGGCATCATATATAAGACTATATGGTTATTGATACTCCAAATTAAAAAAATTAAAGCAATTCAATATATGCAAAACCCGTCACAACAAATGAGAAACAAAAGCTCATACTCCCAGTTTAGCAATTTGATACTTAAGTAAGATAAGGTATTACAAGAATAAGTATGAGGAATAGAGAGAGAATAGGATTAGAGAACTAAAAGAGTGAATAACATGTTGTTAGCATCAGATTGTGGTATATGTTGTTAATCCGTCAATAAGTAACTCCTTAATTATCAAGATAGAACGTTGATGAGGTAACATAACTGTTACCACTACTAGAAATGGATATATCTACAAATATAGTAGATAATAAATTTTATGCTTCTAAGGTATGCACACAAGTATAAAAAGATCGATATTGCAAAAGCGCGAGTCAGTTATGGGTGAACTATTAAGGGAAAGGGCAATCCTAAGTCCACTAATATTCTTATCTGAACTTGGGTTTGACCCTTTATGTTCAACCTTTAGGTTACATAAGGCGAGCCTAAGATACACAATTTCATAACATTCCTCTAATAAGTTTTTTCTCTAGGTGAACCCACAAATATGCAACATCACAAGGGACACATCACTTTGATATTAGAATTTAAAACTTTCATTTTTTTAGCTTTTCTGCCCATGGCACCGCTCACTACATATGAACTACATGATAATGCTCCACACCAGTTTTTCCATCATAAATGGACTAAATCTTATCACAATTTTATGGTTGTAAATGAAACTTTTTTTATAGTAATGTCAGTCATGCATACTAAAATGTAACGTTTTAATAATAATAATAATAATAATAATAATAATAATAATAATAAAAAAAGGAATTAGCCAATCCAAATTCAGTAGAAAAATCTAAAACCTAAACCCACCTTTTAACTTTCACAAATTTTGTTTCCTCGCAGTACTTTCACTCGAGAAGGCCAGCAAATTGAGAAAATAAAGATTCTATTTTCTTCCTTTCATAATCTCAAACATTATTATTTTTCTTTTCTTTCTATTGAATACTAATTAATTCTCTTGGTTGCTAATTATTTCTCCTTCAAAAGAGGTTTGTTATTTAACTCTCTCATTCAATCTAATTTAATTTTTGAAAAAAAATTGAATAAATTCTATATATTCTTTATTTAAATTAATTTCAATATTATTTTTTTAGTTTAGTTATTTTGATGGGTTATTGCAATAGGTTATTTCAAAATTTTTAAACTTTATAAGTTTTCTAATTTCTTTCAACTAAATTAGGATTAGGGTTTTATAATTTAGGAATTTATTTAATAAAATGAAATTTGGTTGAGTGGAGTAAATTGGAATTTAATTTAAGTTTCCTTTACCTTAATTGTATCTGAAATTTTATAATTAAATTGTGATTAGAGATTTATAGATATAAATAACTATAATGCCCTATATACGAGTGAGATTAATTGTTATATGTATTATTTGGAATATATGATTAATAGGAGAACAATATAATTATTCAGGATATAGGGATTGAGTTGGAGATAGCCAAAGGAGTAGCTAGTTCATTGAGTAAAGGTAAGTTAATTATATCTATGTATATATATGTGTATGATAGTTATTAATTATTGTTATATGTGTTGATGTATGTTGAATGGTATAAATGATGATTGTTGAAATTGGTTGATATGTTTGAGTGGATTATTGGATTTGATACTTGAAATGGGTTAAATGGGTTGCATATGAAAGATGGTATCGAGAATTTGAAATGGGATATGTTGCTTGGATTTATGAAAATATGAGAATATAAACAATTGTCTTGGGGTGATTTTCAAGAATATATTGGCATATCAAATGTGATATGAATGGTGATTTTGGGACTATATAATTAATTGAATTGGATATGAATTGATAGCTTATCTAGATTGGGTATATTCAATGATTTATAAATTGTGAATAATTGTAATATGGAAATTAGGTTGTGTGCCAATATGCTATTTGCTAATTGATTGATAATAAGGCTAAGCACTGCTTGGTGTAGGTGCCGAGGTATTTTGGATAGCAAGGAATATCTTGTGTTATAGGCTAGATGCCAGTGGGGTGTCGGGATTCCTATGGCCATGACATCCTGTGTAATTTTATGATTGACATGAGAAAGTAAAGTGATATGGTCAGGAAAACCATTGGATAAAATCCAAATAGGTCAAGTAGGAACCAATTAATTAAAACTTAGCAAGGTGGAATCTTAATGACTGTTGTGAATGTTCTTACATGTATTACATGTAAAGGCTATCATGTTAGATTTTATGGAATGTGAATGATATGTTTATATTTAGGCATCTCATCCCTTACTTCCTATTTGTCTGGAGAATGTTAGCTGTGACTTATTACTTATGAAATTATTTATTGAATTATCTATTTTATTGATCCGACTTGGTTGGATTGTATTTTATTATAGGATGATTTATATTAAAGGATATTCTTTGTTAAATATTGGTTTTGGATTTTGAAATAAACATTATTGTTTAGACAAAGATTTTGAATTGATAACTATGTACAAGATGATAATATTTATGGTTTACTAGTTGTTTTGGAAATGGGATTTACACATACCTTTTTATATTATCTTCTTCCCTATAAATAGGCTTCACAAACCTTAACTTCATTTTTCTAGATTAGGATGGACCCTAGTTTACTTTGTTTGGATTGAATAACAATTTATTCAATAAAATCATTCCTTTAAGTAGTTTAATGCATGTGATTCTTATTTATTTAATCTAATTATCAATAATATGCTTGTTAATCAGGTTTGTTTTCATATTATTTGACTTGAGAATGCATGATATGAATTGAACTCTCACAAGTATTAAGAGTTAATTGGAATGCTAGAGATGGATTTATAAGATTCTTTTGTGTTTATAATTTCTTATTCTTAATGCTATTTTTATTTGATTATAATTGAGAGGTAAAATTATAAATTTGGTGTCTAAACTTTTTAGTTTCATCTAAAATGGTGTCTCAATTTTTTTTTTTAATTTCATATCAGTATCTCAACTATTTAAAAGTGTTCTAATTAAGTGTTTTTAATAGATTTACATTAATTGGAGGGCTCAATTAGCAATTAATAATGACACTTCAAATATAATTATGTGATTAAGTACTAAAGTACCTTTAATCACATAATTAGGTAAAAGAAAAGAAAAATTAGAATTTCACCCAAACACTTGTTCTTCTAAATCATTTTCTTGAGAAAGAAAAGAAAAAGGATGGTGCAAGTGAAGATTGCAATTGAGAATACAAGATTTTACTTCTAATTTTAAATACATATTTTCTTCTTGCTTCAAATTTGAAATTTGCTTTTGTTCTTGAAGCAAAAACATGTTTAATTGGTATTGTAGATAAAAATTTGCTTCTTGCAGATACAAGTTCAGTTGAGAAGTTTATTGGTGAACAAAAATTAGAAAATGTTCATTCTTAAAAAATTGCACCAACATTGTTGAAGATTGAATTTTTGGAGATGAATTAGTATCCATATTGTTCTACTTGTCAAAATCAAAGGTTAGAATTACTGACGTAAGCTTTGACATCGCAATTAGTTAATCATAAGAAAATTTCAAGATTTTTTTTCTCTTTTCCTCATATTCATTTTGATTGGTATTGATATATGGATTGATAAACTTTTTATATTTAATTTTTATATTGTTATCCATTGTTTCAACTACTTGAGATACGAAGAATGAGTGATATAAGTTTGATGTTTTGTTTGGTGTGTTTTTCTTGTTGGGTTCTAAAGAAATAAAATATGTTGGGGGTAATAAAGATATTGCTAATATGGAAGTTAATATAGCAAAATTTGTCCTTAGTGATCTAGAATATATCCTAAAGGATGTTATTATAGATTTACATATTGATAAGGTACACTTTAGAAAACCTAATATGCCATTCACACATGGCCTATAATGTGCTGCTAAGAAGACCCCTCCTATATGATATAGACGTAGTGTTAATGTTCAGAGAAGATGAGTCACAGTTCCCTTGCTTGATTGGACAAATTTGGAGGTCTATAAATCCCCCTCAGGATGAGGTTAAAATAAAACAAGTAAAGAAAAAGCGAACCATGTTGCACATAAAAGCAGAAGAAGTGGGCATAGTGCAAATATCTTAAAAAAGAGATCTAACATAGAACACAACATGTTGGGTAGTTGAATAATTTTCAATTATAAGAAGCTGGCCTAAGAAGATACCTCAGGGTCAATGCCGCTTTGTTGGGGGGAAGAGAAGGACTAAGCAAACACCTTTTAAACAAATAACAAGATCACTTTTTTCTTGGGATTCAACAAAAATGCTTAGCATTAGCCCTAAGATAATAACCCACTGTTCGAGTGTGGACCTTGCCTACAGACATGACAAATAAAAGAAGAGATGTTTAAAAGCCGAGAGATAAGCTGTGATGGATGAAGAAGTGGATATGCTCCTAAAGGTAGAATTCATTCAAGAGGTTCAATACCTAGACTTATTAGCCAATATGGTATTGGTAAATAAATCCAATGGGTTATATAGAATGTGTGTAGATTTCATGGACTTGAATAAAGCATGTCCTAAAGACTCATATCCACTCCCAATGATAATCAGGCTGGTGGATTCCACGAAATTGTATGGATACTTTTTCTCTATAGATACTAGATGCATCTGGACAAATAAGAGAAGACCTCATTCATTACCCAAAAGGAGACTTACTACAATGCATCCAAACCCTTTGGGTTAAAAAATGCTGGGTCCATAAACCAAAGGCTAGTCAATAAGATCTTTAAGGATCAACTAAAGGAAAACTTAGAGGCCTATATGGATGATATGATTGTTAAAAGAAAGAGCTTTGAGGAGCACATCAAAGACTTAGAAGAAGTTCTTGGGAAAATGAATTAATATGGGTTGAAGCTTAATCCAAAGAAATGTGTCTTCTTCATAGAGGGAGGAAAATTCTTAAGATATCAAGTTAGTGAAAAAGGAATATAGCCTAATATGGAAAAAGTTTAAGCCATCTTAGATATTCTTGCTCCCAAAAATGTGAAAAAAGTGCAAAGGCTTACTTGAAGACTTATAGCACTAAACTGATTCATGTCAAAATGAAAAGAAAAGTACTTGCCATGTAGAAAATTTAAAGTATATCTAAAAGCTTGCCAAGGAGTAGTGGTTGAGGACCAACCTCTCAAAAGAATCCTCTACAAGCCAGAAATCTCTGGTCAGATGCTCAAATGGTCAAAAGAGCTAGAAAGCCACGGCCTCAAATACCATAAGCTCATGACTATAACGGCCTAAGCCTTAGCACATTTTATCTTTGAATGCTCATTCCTAAAAGAGAACATTCAAGTGAGGGACAAAGAAGGAGAGAAGAAAGACAAGACATTAGATAAAAAATAGGACCACTTGGGACCTACACATAGATAGAACAAGGAGTGCAAAAGGGAGTAGGGCAGGAATAGTATTGAAAAATGAAGCATGAATTCTCCTAGAATATGCCTTGAGACTTGAATTTGTCATTAAAAATAACACAACATAATATAAAGCAATGGTTTAGAGGTTGAGCTTAGCAGAATACCATAGAATAGAGACCCACAACATATACTCTGACTCACAATTAATGGTGGGAAATATCAGAAGAGAGTTTAAAGCTAAAGAAGGATACATGACTTTGTATTCTCAAAAAGTAATAGATATAGTTAAAAAGATGGAAGACAGGGGAGTCAAATTAAAGTTCATCAAAATCCTAAGGGATGAGAATACTCGAGTAGACAACCTAAGCAAATTGTCTGCCCTGCATCCAATAGACCTTCCACGAAGAGTCTTCCCAGGGATTCTCTAACACTCAACATTGAAAAAGGATAATAGGTATTGGAAATGGATGGCAAGCCTTAATGGATAGACCCATTTGAGCTTATTTAGAGGAAGGAAGAGGGTCTGAAGACCCTAAAGAAGCTAAAAGAGTTAGAAGAAGAAGTGCCCACTTCTTAGTCTATCAAGGAAAGTTACATAAAAAAGCCTTTTCTTTACCTTATCTCAGGTGTATGTGGCCCTTCATAAGTGGACTACATCTCATGGGAGATTAATGATAGATCCTATGAGATGCATATTATGTGGAAAGCCTTAGTAGCTAAAGCCATTAGGTAGGGATAATGATAGCCCACTATATAGGAGGATGCAAAAAAATTGGTTAGAAAGTGTTGGTCTTGCCAAATGTTTACCACCTTAAAGAGAGTTCCTAAAATAGATGAAATTCCCATCCACAGTCAATCACCCTTCACAAAATAGGGTATGGATATATGAGGCCTTTTCCCATGGTAAGTGGACAATGATAGTTCCTCATGGTTGCAGTAAAATACTTTACCAAATGGGTGGAAGTAGAGGCCCTAGCAACTATTAGTGCATACAACATGATTAAATTCTTGTGGAAAAATGTCATATATAGATTTATCACCCCTACCAATTTGTGATAATGGCAAAAAATTTGATATTTCCAAGATGAAAGAATTTAGCTTTGGATTGAACTTAAAACACCATTTCTTCTCAGTGTCCCATCCACAGAATAATAGGCAAGCTAAGGTCACTAACAGGAAAATCTTGCAAGGATTGAAAAGGAGGCTAGAGGGATATAGAAGAAATTGGGCAGAAGAACTCCATCATGTCTTTTTGGGCCTATCAGACAAAGCCAAGGGAACCTACTAGGGAGACCACATTTAGCTTTACATATGGCACTTAGGTAGTGAGTATAGTAGACATAGAGTTCCCAATGGATGAGTCAAATTTTATGATAATGTAAGGAATGAAGTCCTTAGAAGAATTAACTTGGACCTTATAGAAGGGATCAGAGGCCAAATCCTCATTAGGCAGGCTATCTACAAAAATAAGGCCACTATGTATTTTAATAAAAATGTCAGAGCTAGAGTGTTTGAAAAAGGGGAGGGTTCTTTCAAGTTGGAGGAATTTATAGAGCTAACTACATATAAACTTATAACAATGAGTGGTGAAAATATTCCACACACTTGGAATGTGTAACACCTAAAAATATACCACTAGTAAAATAATTTAATGAGCAAAGATAGTTCTCTATTCCACCAAACATATAATTTTAAATAGTAATAAAAATCCTTACCAAGGCAAGGTCCCTCCCTAAGGAGAAGTGTCAAATCCTTGCTAAGGCAAGGTCTCTCCCCAAGGAGGAGGGTCAAATCATTCCCAAGGCAAGGTCTCTTATTAAAGAGGAGGGTCAAATCATTATCGAGGCAAGTTCCCTTCCCAAAGAGGAGTGCCAAATCCTTATTGAGTTAAGGCCCCTCCCTAAGAAAGAGGGTCGAATCCCTACCAAGCCAGGGTCCCTCCCAAACTAGGAGGGTCCAAACCATTTCAAAAATGATAAATTTTATAATAACATAGAAATGATTGTAAGGAAAAGAAAAAATAGATAAAAGAAATAGCAAACTTAAAAGAAAGTGAACTTCAATCATAAAAAAATTTGTACAATTATAAAATAGAAGTTGGGGGATTGCTCTACAAATTCCCCTTATAATTATTTACAAACGAAAAATGATAAACAACAAAAGTATAAGTTTTTATCTAAAGATGAGGCCTCTAAGAAGTTCTTATTGATGTTAATGCTCCGCCTTCAGTCACATCTCCTTAGTCTTCCACCCCATCCTCCGACTCTGCTTCACTAGAGGTATACCCATTAGGCATATGATGATCTTCCTTCTCTAAATAGGAGTTCACTAGGCTAGGAAAACCTATCCTCTACATATTTCTCTATACTGGGGTTCTTCGCTTGAAGGAGTTGAATCTATGGGCTTCAAATGCTGGCTCACCCTTGGGAAGTTAGTACGAATGGCCTTTTTAGGCTTGTTTGAAACCACAGGCAAAGACCTGAACCCTCAAGTGAATGGCTGCTTCAAGACTTTTAATAGAAGAGTTGCATATACTCTAGAAGCAACCATAACCTTAGCTCAAAAGTACATTCGTAAGGATGAGACATATAGGAATAGATAACTAGCTAGCAAACAGGCAAGTGAAGTAGGGGCCTAGCATGAGAAGAAGGCAAAGAAGAAAGAAGGGTTGTCAAAGTTAGACACAAATGACCTAGCTCTTAAGAACAAAAGGGAAAACTTGAGTACCTTGGACATTTGAAAGATATCCCCTCTTATAGCAACCCTAGAAATGTCATTTTCTTTTTTCCAAAACAAAGACATCTAACTGAAGCCTAAACCTCTCAAGGGGTCTAAGAAAAAAGAGATAATGCCTGATATTACAAGTTCCATGGTACCCATAAACATAACCCAATTGAGTGTCGAACCTTAATGGAGGAAATTGAAAGGCTTATCAAGCGAGCATATATGAAGGGTTACATCCAAAAAGATGGGGCTTACAGAAATCAAGTCAATAAAGATAAATCAAATGGAATAGTAAATGATGGATCAATAGGAGATATAACTTGCTTGATAGGATGTCCCCTTAAAGCAACTTTTAGCAACAACTAGGCCAAAGCTTTGGCAAGAATTAGGGAAAAGCTAGAATATGTGTTTTACAATGGAATAAAGAGGTTAGCAGAGAAAAAAGACTGGCAACATAAGCCCGAACCAAATGGTAATTTCAACCATTTTTAACAACTTCACAGTGCAAAGGGTCTTTATAAATGATGGGAGCTTTTTAAATTTTTTTTTCCTGATGCAGTATTTGCAAAAATGTTTTTTTGAAGAGTCACCAGATAGAGTTAGAGAACAATGTTAGAACATTGGATTACACAGTGATACATTCTTTAGGGATGGTGGAAGTTCCTTTCACAATAGGCATAACTTCATGAAATGTGATAGTGATGGCAATCTTTATAGTTGTAAAAGTCCCTATGGCTTATATTGTGATGCTAGGAAGACCCCTTCTACATGATCTCGACATAGATGTGAATATGAAGAGAAGAAGAGTCACAATCCCTTTACTTGATGGGATAGATTTGGAGGTCTTTGGAGCCCTTGGAGGAGGTTATAAAAGAACCTATAAAGAAAAAGAGGACCATGTTTCACATAGAAGCATAAGAAGTGGGCATAGTGCAAATGTTTAAAAAAGAGATCTAGCAAAGAGCAACCTATTAGGGAGTTAGTGAATTTTCAAGTATTAAAAGCTGACCCACAAAGATACCTCAGGGTTAATCCCACTTTTCTGAGGGAAGATGAGGACTAAGCAAAGGCCTTTATTCAAGAGGGCAATACCTGGACTGATTAGCCAATGCAGTATTGGTAAAGAAATCTAATAGGTCTTATAGAATATGTGTAGATTTCTTGTACCTGAACAAAGCCTATCCTAATGAATCCTACTCACTCCTAATGATTGAATTTCTAGTTGACTCCACAGTAAGGTACAAATACTTATCCTCCTGTGAGGCCCCGCCAGAATGACCCGTGGGATTTCCACTAGAAAGTGCACCTATGGGCCTTACAGCTAAGAGGAAACCTTTCAGATTATGCTCACTGGCTTCGTGGATTAGGGATAGGGTTCCCACATTTGTGCCTCCACATGTGTCCGTTGGAGTTCACGTCATGTGTGAAGTGTTATAGTCGCCACTTAACCTTTAAGAAAAAGTCTATTTTATTCTAAAATGATTAAGAAAACCTTTTGATTTAACTCCATTTTAAAAAAATTAGTTTCTACCCAATTGGAAAAGCTGTTCTTTTTTGGAACCAAAGGGGGTTCATGATCTGAAAAACATTTTAATAAAAATAGTTTTATACCATTTTAATTAAAACAAGATTTTGGCTTGAAAAATCATGTATGTTTAGTTAAAA
>CAOJBK010670958.1:0-12577 GCA_948294925.1 Codiaeum variegatum | reverse complement strand
ATGGGCTGGTTTCAATTAGTTTTAATAATTAAGTTGGTATTGGGCCTCATTAGTTATGGGATTTTTTTAATTAGTTTTAAAATAATCAGATTAGTGAGCTAATTAGGGTTTTCTTTTGTAAAGGCTATAAATAGCCTTGGCCGAATTATGTAGAGACATATTATTAAATTATGAAAACCTAAAGGCTGTTTTGCTTTTATCTTTGTGTTCTTGTATAGAATGCATGTTTTAAGAAACATTCAAGTAGATTGATCATCTTCTTATGGAGTGTTTAGAAATTGGAATTCAGAAACAAGTTTTCTTTTTCCAATTCTTTGATCATCTTATCTAAGTAATCTGAATTCTAACCTATTTCTTAGGGGTTGTGCTGAATTGTTATTGGGGTTTTCAAGTTAATGTTTTGGGGGTTCGTATACATAAAGGGGTTCTCAAGCTTATTCTTGGAGGTTCCGTATCACTAGCCTTCGAGGGAATGAACATGACTCTTATGGAATAGTTCTAAGGGACTAGATTTTCTGACTTTTATGATTTGATTGATAGGGTTACTAGTTTCAAATGGCTTTTAAAGGTGAAAGAAAAAAAGAAAGCATCATCCCAAGGCTCGTATTTCAAAGATCAGGAGGCATTGAGCACCCTCAAGAATGTTTCTAAATCAGAAGATGAAGTTAAGGAGATCTGCATAACAGAACTTAAAGCTGGTAAGTCTTATGAATGTGATAGGCTAACCAAGCCACTCCCTGTTCCTTGAAAGAAAGCCGACAATAGCAAGATTGCAAAAGATTATTCTTTTTATATTATAAAGCCTAAAGAAATATTTGATGCCCTATTGAAAGATGGGCAAATTAGGCTCAGTACTGGTCATGATATACCTTCCCTAGAAGATCAGCCAAAAATGTATTGTAAGTGGCATAACTCAAGCCGACATAGCATTACTAATTATCTCAATTTTAGGAACATTATTCAAAAAGAAATAGAGGAAGGCCGATTGAAGTTCCCTGTAAAGAATAAGCATCAAACAGTTGATACAATGACATTCCCAAACAAAAAGCCTACTGGGATTGCCACTCGAATGGTAAGCATCACTCCACTTGGCCCTCGATATCAAAGAACTAATTCCCCACTATAGCCAAGGGAGAAGGTAGACTTGACAGATGCCAATGAAGTGGAACCAGTGTCAGTTCCAAAATGTGGAGCCAAATCAGGTCTCAAGTGCCTCAACTATAATTCAGAGCTTAAAATTGTGCCCAAAAGGAAGCTGCTGAGTTCCTCTTCGATGGCAGAAAAATGGCTGGTATTTGAAAATGACCTTAACAAAAATCCAATGCTTCAAAGTCTTCAGGTCCCCAATATAAGACATACTGGCAATCCTCCAAGGAGGTATGCAGAGGTGACTCGGGTTCAGGCAAAAATGTGTCAAGAACCTACTGATCGGATTATAAAAACATTCAAGTTGCATCTAAGGCAAAAACACCGATGGGAAAAGCATGAGCCAAGCTAACCATGTGTGTTTACTAGACTACAACATCCCCATAATATGGAACCAATACTCACTAGAACATATAAATGTTGGCTTCAGAGGCAGCAACAAGCTGCAAGACTTGAAGAGGAAGTAAAGTATGATGATGAGAAAAGAGCTAAACTTGAAGCTTAGAAGGAGAAGGCTTGGATCAAAGAAGAATAATATTGGGAAGCATGTGAATAGATAAAGGCAGTTGAGAGAGCAAGGTGGGTTGCATGAAATAGCTAGCAATATGAACAGGTGAAGTTAAGGCTAGAAAAGAGGGATGAAAGAATCCTCAGAGAAGCTGATGACCAAGAAAGGAATGATGAAGAAAATGTGATGGGCTTTAGTAAAAAATTATGGGTGAGAAGCAATGAAAAGGTTGAAAATGAGGTAAAAGCCATAGTGAACATTGATGACGCTCAATATGAAGTATTATTGAATTTATGACCTGAGAGAGGAGAAGGATTTCACCCTACTATGAAGGCAGTAAGCATTGGTATGGTCTCAGCCGTACAAACTCCTTCAGATGATGACATGAGAGTCACACTCTTGCCCGAAGTATTCCAAGCCAAGCCAGGACAGGCCACCACTCTGGATGAGGACTTTGTGGAAGGTAACTTCACTATAGAAGAAGAAGTGTTGCCCCCTTCTATTATAATAGAACATCCTCAACTTCATCTAGCTAATCATATCTAGCCTTTAAATGTCAAAGGGAAGGCTAATGGAATCTCGATGAATAGAATTCTAGTTGACAATGGTGCAGGTGTTAACATAATGCCATTGAAATCATTTAAAAAGTGGAGATTGCAGATTGCAGATCTTGAGAGGGTCTAGTTAACTCTACATGATTTTGCTGGGGGAGAGACCTTACCAGAGGGTTTCATTTCAATACAATTAGAAATCAATAGAGAAACTCAACCTAGTAGTTATTATGTGGTAAATGCACAAGTAAATTATAACTTATTGCTATGCCAAAACTGGATTCATGGAAATCTATGCTTACCCTCCAGTTTGCATCAAATCTTGATCTTGTTTAGAAGAGAATATGTGGAGATCATAAATGTAGATCAAAATCCATTCGGTTAAGAATTTCATATGATCAATGCAACTTTTTATCAACCAAACATGTTGGTTCCCACACTCATGGAACCAGAAAGGAGTTTGAAAAAGGAAGATGATCTTGGCCGAAGAAATGTTATGGCCAAGATCGTACCAAACCATGGAAAAAAACAACAGTAATATTATAGATCATGTAAAATCAAAGATATCAAAAAGGCAAAAAGAAGTCATCAAGAAGCTCCAAGGGCTATTATGGGAGCAGGTGTGCTCGGTTGAATGTATTTATGATGATGATGAGTAGGATCCATTGAGGGCACTAAGGCTGGAAGACATCAACATCGCAGGAAGAAAAATGGATGATGACTAAGCCAAAGTGTAGGACCCTTTGAAAGAAATAAACTTTGGCATAGAGGCCGACCCACGACCAATATATATCAGTGCAAAACTTAACCTAGAGTTTGAAAGGAAGTTGATCAACTTATTGAAAGAATATAGGGATTGTTTTGCATGGAATTGTGATGAAATGCCAGGGCAAGACATGAGCTTAGTTGAACACAAGCTACCTATCAAACTCGACTTTAACTATTCAAGCAACCTATGAGAAGAATGTCAGTCGAGGTAGAAGGGTTAGTCAAGCAAGAAATTGAAATATTGTTGAAGGCTGGGTCATAAGGCCAACAATATATGCAGAAAGGCTATCTAACATCGTCCTAGTGATAAAGAAAAATGGGAAGCTCGGAATTTATGTTGACTTTAGAAACCTAAACACTGCTACCCCAAAAGGTAAATACCTAATGTCAATTGCATATATGTTGATAGATTCGGCAATTGGAAATCCAATACTGAGTTTCATGGATGGACATTCTAGATACAATCACATTAAGATAGCCAAAGAAGATGTACACAAAATTGCATTCCACTGTCCGGGACCGATTGGTGCATATGAATGGGTGGTAATTCCATTCGATTTTAAAAATGTAGGAGCTACATATCAAAGGGCCATGAACGTAATATTTCATGATTTTGTCAGCAAGTTCATGGAAGTTTACATTGACGATGTGGTAGTAAAGTCTCAATAGGAAAATCAACATTTAGCCGATTTTAAAAGCACATTTGACAGGATGAGGTTGTATCAACTAAAGATGAATTAGTTAAAGTGCGCTTTCGGAGTATCGGCTGGAAATTTCCGCTGCTTCCTAATCCATCAATGAGGGGTAGAGGTGGATAAAAACAAAGCCAGAGCCATAATAGAAGCTATATTGTCCACCAATAAAAAGGAGCTATAAAGACTTATCGGTCAGATCTATTTCCTAAGAAGATTTATAGCCAACACTATTGGAAAGATTAACCCTTGGACACCATTGTTAAGAGCTAATAACGTTGAAAAGTTTGCTCGGACCAAGGAAAATTAAAAAGTCTTTGAAGAACTAAAGTAGTATCTTACTTAGCCACCAGTTATGACTCCTCAACGACCAAAAGAATCGCTAATCCTCTACATTTTAGCCTTCGAGGACACCATTGGGAGCATGTTGGCTCAGAATCATGAGGGATTCAAAAGAGCTATTTACTATTTAAGCAGAACCCTGACCGAGCTAGAAATGAGGTACACGCCTATCAAGAGGTTGGGCTTGGCCTTATATTTCCCATGTATAAAACTCAGATACTATATGTTTCTAGTAATAGTTATGGTAATATGCCATGCAGAAATCATTAAATATATATTTTCCTGACCTTGCCTCAGGAATCAGCTTGGTAAATGGGCGGTGGCACTATTTGAATTCCATCTGCAGTACATTCCTGACAAGGCGGTTAAAGGACAAGCCTTAGCTAATTCTTTGCCCATCATCCTACTAAAGAGATGGTGGATATAAATATGATGGAAAGCTAATCACGGGAATTATGGTTTGATGGATTCAGAACAATAACTTTGGCCGGAGTAGGTATCGTTCTAACCTCACCAAAGGGGGTATTAATGAAAATGGGCTTTGTGTTAGGATTCCACTACACGAATAATCAGGAAAAATATAAAGCTTTGATTACTAGCCTCGAGATCCTGGCAAAACTGGTGGCAAGATCAATTAATGTAAGGGGTGATTCCTTGCTTGTAGTTAATCAGCTTATAGGAGAGTACAAATGTGAGGTCTCCATCTTGTTACCATACTTTAACAAGGAGTCCCACCCCATAGATGGATTTGGGCATATCTCTTTTAAGTATTCAACTCAAACATCTAATAAAGAAGAAAACATGTTAGCATAAGGAGCTTTTTGGTATCTTCAATGGTTTGGGGAGGTTCTGTTAGAATATAAGCCAATTTCGGTAGTATGTTCAAAGGAAATTGGCCCTTTATAAGAACAAATACAAAGGCATCCTAAGGCATTTGTGATCGACATATCTATTGACCGATGTATCTCTGCCCAAGAGAAATCATATTACCCATGGTCAAGGTTCATGAAGATACCATAGGCACCCACGAGTTGGGATGATTAATGAGGCGGCTACTAGAGCAGCATGGATATTGATGGCCGAAGATGTAAAAGGAATGCTTTGAATATGCCAGAGGGTGCGAAGCTTGACAAAAACATGGGTTGATTCAACATGCACCAGCCAAGGAACTGTATTCCATCATTAAACCATGGCCTTTTAGAAGATGGGCTATGGACATTATCAGTAAAATATACCCACCATCAACCAAATAACATGGCTTCATTTTTGTTGCAATTGATTATTTCACAAAATGGGTTGAGGCAATTCCATTAAAGAATGTCAATCAACAATCAATCATCTCTTTCATAAAAAGTCACATTATATGGAGAGCTAGGATTCCACAGACAATCATGACTGATCAAGGCACCATGTTTATAGGAGACGAGATCAAGGAGTTTGTAACGAATATGGAATCAAGATCTTGCACTCCACGCCTTACTATGCCCAATCTAATGGACAGGCTGAAGCTATAAATAAACTAATTAAGGGAAACATCTAAAAGATGATTGATTAGAATCCAAGAGAATTGCATAAAATCTTAGGGGAAACTGTGTTTTCTCTTCGAACAACTTTAAGAATAGCCATTAGTGCAACACTGTTCAAATTAGTATTTGGACACTTGGCCATGATCTTAATAGAATTAATAGTCAGGTCTATAGGGAGAAACTTTTAGAACCACCTAACTCCTGAGAATTATGCAGAAGAAATGATCAGGGAGCTGGATAAGTTGGATTTCAACCAAATTACTACTTTAGACATGATGCAAATACAAAAGCAGAGGGTAGTCAGGGCTTATAACAAAAAGGTTCTGTCAAAGGTTTTCAAAATTGGAGATATAGTTTGGAAAATCATCTTACCTTTAGGAGACAAGTTGCTCGAATATGGTAAATGGTCACCAAATTGGGAGGGACCCTTCGAGGTAAAAGAAATAAAAGGAAATGGAGCTTAGTGATTGTCAGATCTCGAAAGGGAAGAGTACGATAGGTCAATAAACAGAAAATATCTCAAGCTATATCGTCCATCAATTTGGGAAAGTGTTGAGTGATCTTAGTTCGAGAAGGTTAGGAAGAAAATAAATTAATATTGTATAGAAATCCGGATGACATTACGATTGTAAAATATCAATATACTAATTGATATTATAGTTAAATGTTATTGTTAAGACTGATATATGGTCGATAAATGTTAATGATATAAAAAGTTGAAATCACAACAATACTTCAAGCGGACATCTTTAATTACAAATCATATATCATGCAATAAAATTATTGTATTATGCATTGATAATAAAGTAAAACATGCATTATAAAAAAAGCTTCAAGCCGAAACCACGACATTGTCCAAAATACAACCATAAAGAAAAAGAAAATGTTATAAATTATTCAAAATGTTTTATTAATAAGTTTAATTTCTCAAAAAAGATGGAGACCAATCTCTTAGCAATTAGTATTACTTTTTTAAGAGCAATTAAATCATTTCCCCTCTCAGATCGGGAGAGTTGTTTAACTTGTCCCTCTTTGGCCAGATTCTTTATTTAATCCATGCAATCGGCATTCTTTTTGTCAATATCTTCTTTCTGAGCCTTTTGGCTTTTGAATTTCCCTCTCTAGATGGAGGATGCTTTCATTAATTCCAACACTCTGAGAAGAGAATTGTGTGTCAGACAATGCAATCTCCCTCACCTAATTTTTCAAAGAAGAAATATCCTAATCCAATTGGATGAGATCATTGAAGGAATTAGCAAGAGATTTTTGGCTCTTAATAGTTGCTTGGGCTTCTTGGACCAAATTTGCAAAATCAGTGGAGAGCTCATTGATGTAAGATTTAAAGTCTGTGCTAACATCTTTCTCAGTAACATTAGTAGAAAGGAAGACCAAGGATTCATTAATAGACTTAACAAGATTGGGATCTGATAAAAAAACCCAGGCCGATTACTTTCAGAACCGATAGATAATCCAAATTCTCTTTAACCTTGGGATCTTAAGCATAAGAAGTCTCTGGGGAAGATAGGGTTTCCTAATGGGTGATAAGCTCGGAGGCAGAATGACCACCTTCGTCATCAATCATAGTAAGGATATCCTGTATAAAATCATGAATCAATGGAAGGGTGAATACAATCTATTTCAAAAGAAGCATATAGATAAAAAGATTTCAAATAGGAATGCCCGAGGATTAGTGGATGCTAAGGAATGAGAAGGAGGAATCACTGATAAAGTTACTGGGACAAGGGCTGAACCGATGTTGGGAGAAGAAATAGGAGTCATTTGATTGTCATGGCTTCTTGCAGTTTATAAATTGGATTTTTGCTTCTTAGAGCACTTGGAATGGGAATGATGTTCTAACGACTCAAATCTTGAAGATGAACGATGACTGTGGCATTTAGATCTTTTAGGCTCAGAAGACTGATATTATCCTTTCTTCTGACTGACTCCACTTTTATAACGAGAAGTGACTCAGGAACTGCCAACGGTTAGGGAGTCCATTTTTGAACTTGCCTTTGAAGCTTAATTTCTTCCTTGTAGGAAAGGTAGCCTTATAATATGAGGAGGATGAGAAGGTTGAAAAGAAATTCATTTAGTAAAATATATAATAAAATAAAATCAGTGCCCGAGGATAAAAGGTTACCTATATAGCCCAAGGCTGATTAGTGCCTTCCAAGATAACAATGTCACAACCATGATCAATCTCTTCAACTTGATCAGGGATCTCAGGAGGAAGGGATTTTGAAAAAGAAGAAGATTGGTGAGTAAACTGAGGAGGGAGTGATCAGTAACCAACAACTATTTTTAAACTACCTAGGGCCTTTTTGAGGAGTTGTAAAGCGTCAAATCCTACATAGGCTACTTTCCTAAGGCCTCAAATTAATCTTGTTAAGGGTTCTACAACAATTAGAGAAACGTTGAAAAGAAACTAGGAAGCATTTAGAAAGATGATTGTTCATAGAAAAAAAAATAGGGAAATATAACCCTAGAGTAAAGCCTAGTTATTAGGCACACATATGGGAAAAATAAACTTCAACACCATAAGTGGCATATTGATTTGAGTTCTAACACTGAGATCTCATTCCATAAGGGCACTGATCCATGAACAACCACATTAATCATGATCTGGATTTAACTGATCTAAAGCTTCATTACTGAAATTATTAAGAACCCAAGAAGGATCGTGATAGGGTGGACGAAAGGGACAAGAAAAACTTTCAGCCCTGTTATTAACACTATAAAAGAATGAAAAGACATCCTTATAAGAAAAGGGGTAAAGCATATACAATCTCAAAAGATGAGAGTAAGTAATAAGAAAGCCAGGACCAGATAGAATAGACAAGTGAAACTCAGGAAAACAAGTAGTAAGCCACATCTGGATGATCCAAAGGGGATTGGTCATAGTCCCAAATGATTTTGATCCTCAATTATCAAGAAAAGAGTAAATGCCCCTATATATATGGTCAAGAATACATGGCCCAAGTGCAAGTTTTCGACCTTGAGACAATGCAACAACAATTTTTAAGTACTCCTCAATAACTTTGATACTAGCTGTACAAAATACAAACTTATAAAGCCAGTACAAAAGAAAGGCTACATATTTGGTTTCAAAAGACCTGGGAGAAGCTTTCTTATTTTTTTGGGAAAATTACCATAGGCCGACTCTACTTTCCCAAAGACAAGTTTGGCAGTCATGGTGGCTTCTAAAGAGGCATCTACTAGTTCACTGTAAATATGAACCCCAGTTAAATAGGCAATATCATACATAGTGACGGTAATTGGACCAAAACGGAAGGTAAAAACATTACTTCTAGCAGACCGAAATAGGAGGGTAGGATAAAGGAGGTCTTTATTTAAAGGAATCCTAGTTTGAGTAAGGTCAAGAAGGTCATCAATCCCATCTTTAGCCCCAATAGAGCAATACAAAGGAAGAACTCGGTTATACCACTTAGTAGAATCTAAAGGGACAGTCAGCCAAGGATGGTTGATACTAGAAAGAAGCAAAGGATGACAATTATCTTTAGCAACAAACTGAGGAGGACATTTATTATCACTAAACAAACAGCCCCCAACTAGTTCCCTAGGAGTTGAAAGATACACGAGACTAATAAATGGGCCATAAGGATAAGGGTCTATTACCTCGGTAGAGATCGTGTGGGAATCGTCCTCAGTCGTGGCTATGAAAACCATTTTAGGGTTAGCTTGAGAGATACCATTAACCATTTTGGCAATTCAAAAGATTGACTAATCAAATTAGAAGGAAAGAATTATCGATAAATGAAAAGAATGACTGAGACAAGAAGAAGAAAATACCTCAACAGATAAAGAGGAAGGGAAAAGGGATTATAGTGCTTAAATGAAAAGATGGGTCAAGCCTCTGAGGCATAAAAGCTTAAGTTCTCCTTATAAAGGGGTCAAGCCTCTGAGGCAATTAATGGAGCGATGGTTGGACTTCTCCATAATGAAGGATGATGTGGAAAATAATTAATGATAGCATCTTTTATGATCCCAAAGAAAAGTGTGAAAAAAATTTTGCCTTTATTTAAAAATCAAAATAATCCGTCAAGAGAAAATGAAACCATTAAATCGAGCAAAAGATAGTATCCTCTTCCTAGAACTCGATCATAGGATGTTAGGGGGCATTGTTTGCACCACAGAAATTGTAGACCATTAAGCAAGTTGGGCCTGAATAAGGAACAATAAGCCTCAGCTTAAACAAAGACCATAACCCGTGGACTCATCTGACCGCCTCTAGCTTTCTAAGATAAGTTTTCCCTTTACTGAAGACTATAAATAGGAAATGGAATAAATTTATCAAGACTTTCTTCTAACATCACAAATTACCAAGAATCTCAATATCTAGAGCTCAGCGCTAGAACTTGAGTGATAGCATCAAACTACCTATATCTCAATCCTTAACTTCATTAACGACTATCGATATATATACCAGAACCTACCCGAAGCTAGTGACGGCGGAGAGCCTATATCCAGCACAAGGTAGCTATTTTATGTAACATGAAAGCCAGGACTAGATAGAATAGACAAGTGAAACTCAAAATAGTCCCGAATATTTTGATCCTTGAATATCAAGAAAAGAGTAAATGCCCCTATAAATGTGGGCGAGAATACATGGGGTGAGTGCAAATTTTCAGCCTTGAGATAATGAAACAACAATTTTTAAGTACACCTCAGTAACTTTGATACTAGTTATACAAAATACAAACTTATAGAGCCAATAATAAAGAAAGGCTACATGCTCGGTTTCAAAAGACCCGAGAGAAGCTTCCTTATGTTTTTTGAGAAAATTACCATAAGCCGACTCCACTTTCCTAAAGACAAGTTTAGAAATTGTGGTGGCTTTTACAAAGGCATCAACTGGTTCACCGTAAATAGCAACCCCGGTTAAACAGGCAATATCACACAAAGTGATGGTCATTGGACCAAAATGGAAGGCAAAAACATTACTTCTGGTAGACCAAAATAGGAGGTCAGGATAAAGGAGGTCTTCATTTAAAGGGATCTTGGTTTGAGTAAGGTCAAGAAGGTCTGAAATCCCAACTTTAGCCCAAACAGAGCGATACAAGAGAAGAAGTTAGTTATAGCACTCAGTAAAATCTAAAGGGAAGTCGGCTAAGGATGGTTGATACCATAAAGAAGCCAAGGATGATAATTATTTTTAGTAACAAACTGAGGAGGGAATTTATTATCACTAAACAAATAGTCCTCAACTGGCTCCCTAGGAGTTGAAAGATACACGGGACCAACAAATGGTCCATGAGGAGAAGGGACTATTACCACGGTAGAGATCGGGTGGGAATTATCCTCAGTCATGGCTTTGAAAATTGATTTAAGGTCAACTTGAGAGATACGTTAGCCATCTTGGCAAGCCAAAAGATTGACAGATCGAATTAGAAGGAAAGAATTACCAAAAAATGAAAAGGATGACCGAGACAGTAAGAAGAGATTACCTTAATAGATAAACATGATGGGAAAAGGGGTTATAGTGCTATGATGAAAAGAGAGTGAAAATTGTAAAATGAAAGCTTAAGTTCTCCTCATATAGGGTTCAAGCCTCTAAGGCAATTAATGGAGTGACGATTGGACTTCCCATAATGAAGGATGACGTTGTAAAGAATTAATGACAACATCTTTTATGACCCTAAGGACAAGCGCAAAAAAATTGCTGCCTTTATTTAAAATTCAAAATAATTGGTCAAAAGAAAATGAAACCATTAGATTAGGCAAAAGATAATATCCTCTTTCTAGAACTCGATCATAGGATGTTAGGGGGTATTGTTTGAACCACAGAAATTGGAGCCCATTAAGCAATTTGGGCCTGAATAAGGAACAATAGGCCTTAGCTTAAACATAGACCGTGGACTCATCCTACCGCCTCCAGCTTTCCAAGGTAAGTTTTCCCTTTACTGAAGACTATAAATATTAAATGAGATAAATTTATCAAGACCTTTTTCAAACATCATAAATTATCAAGAATCTTCTTATACTACCCACAGCTCAGCATTGGAACTTGAGTGATAGCATCAAATTGCCTATATCTCGACCCTCAATTCAGTTGACGACCATCGGTCTATATCTCAAAAACTACTCGAAGCTAGTGACAGTTGAATGCTTATATCTAGCACAAGGTAGTTATTTTATCTACTCAAACCCCCCACCCCCCGCCCTGAGGAAGATAGTTAACGGCCAATCTATGGCCTATATACTAATAACCGAAGGGGCTCTTTCATCTTGTATTCTATTTCTTTATGTAATTCAAAAGTTATAAAAGAACTAAATAAGATAATTTAGTCTGGTTTAATAGATCATAACATATATCAATCTAATAGTCATTTTTGTTATGGAAACCCTAATCAAAATAATCTTAAGATAGGAGTTCGGCTGATCGGGAGCAAACAGAGATCAATAATAGTTTCTCTCCTCTTTCCCTATCTAAAATCTCTTATTCTTTCTTCTCTCTTAAGAATGTTCTTGTTCCCATCTTCAATGCTTCTCCATTTCTTCTTTTGGTACTGAGTTTTCAGTAAATCAAAGGATTTTTTTAGCAATAAGAATTTCAAATTAAAGATATTATACAATTTATGGATTTTAGACAAGCTCACCTTTAACGAGGGAATTATCGTACTCTAATTAATTTTAGGATAAGATTCAATTTTGACCATAATATTTATCAAGTATATCACATCACTCTTAAATATTTTTTAGGGATCAATTAAGCTCCTAATGAAAATGGTGCAAATTAGCCCAACGCCATTAATGGGTGCCACATCATCAAAAATGGGTCCCACGTCATCAAAAATGTATGCCACGTCATCAATTTAACGACATTGGGCTAATTTACACCATTTTTCATAACATTAGGGGGCTTAATTAATCTTTCAAAAACATTTAGGGATGATGTGATATCCCTGATAAATGATGGGGTCAAAACTGAACCATTTCCCAGTAATTTCAAAAGTATACATAACAATATACTATTTTTATTATCAATTTGAATGATAAAATTATTATAATCCATAAATTTTATAA
>CAOJBK010670886.1:0-28258 GCA_948294925.1 Codiaeum variegatum | reverse complement strand
AACACATGCATCTGAGGTTGGTAATAGGTTGTCTGAAGTGAGATTCGAAAGTGGGTTTCGAGAACAAATATTGGACCGGGAAAGAATAGGGGCAAAAGTCAAGCGCATAAAAATGGCACGAAAAGGAAATCCGATTTCGGTCAGACTTGATCTGAATCGTAGTTCAGATTCAAGTCGGTTCAGTGAGGGCGACCGCGAAAGTCACCGAATGGGTCAGTCTTTTCCTTTGTCCTATAAAAAGCGTGGGAGGACGTTGCAGATGTCCGGGACGGACACGACTTCTTCTAACGCTAGAAGACCACAGGAATATACCCGGGACCAGAGCATGTCGTGAAAGAAGCACACTGGGCGGGCGTGCTTCGACCGTGTCTCCGGGGCACAGTTGAATGTATATATCATAAACGCGAGGTGCAGGATACCAGAGAAAGCCGGGCAACCACCCCCTATGTGCCGATCGCTAGCGCATCCAGGGAAAAAAAACCAGCTCAAATGGAGAGGCCTAGCCGAAGTGCTAATTCGGTTCGTTCATTCAAGAACGCCGCCGCCCCAAAAAGAAAACAAGTGCTAGGTTTCAGATCAGTGAATAAACCGAAACGAAAGAAGAGACGTTTCTCGCTCGGCGCCTAAAGCGCACTATGCCCCGCTTCAACAAATGAGAGTTTTCGGTGGAACCGGTGAACCACGCGAGCTGGTTAGATGCGTGGGACAGAGGGCTCATAGTACCTGCTAGCGCGGCTACGCCGTGGAAGGAGCCTAAATCGACCCCCTATTTTCTTTTTTTTCTTTGAAAAAAAGCAAAGAGATTCTACTCTCGGATGAGACTAAGCAGCCACCGACCGTTCCGACGCGTCCCTGACCTATCTTGATTAAGACCCTATATCTAATGATAGAATGGAAAATTAAGAATAGAATAACCGGGAAGAGATATGGATGGAGTCTCTCTCAGTAAAGAGAGTTGTAGATTCGTAGAAAAGGAGAAGAGCCTTTCTTTACTTTCTATTTTTTTAGTAAAGCGCGCTAGCTGCAATCGTCAGAAGCGAGGGAATATGAAATATTGGAGAGGCCTTATATTAGAATATTAGTAAAGGCGCGTTAGCGCTTTAGTTTTCAATAAGGACATTTAGTTTAAGTTTACTAAAGGGCTTTTTTATCAGGGTGCTCGGCCGGTGCTCCTTTCTCAAACGAGAAAAACTCTGAACGTTAGGGAAGCCCACGGAGCGGGAAGACCACCTGAGCGAACCGACCGAAGGGACTTGACTTATCCGAACCGAACGATAGCGGCTTTTTTAAAGCTAAGCCTATCACGAGCAGCGTCGCTGCGCGGGGAGGAGCATTTCAAAGTATGGGGCAAAGGATCAAGCGCTTTTACTTTGTCCCCCGGGATCCACCACAGGTTGGGTTTGAGTGAGAGCCGTGTGATGGGTGACTATCCAGCACGGTTCGGAGAGCACTTTTAGTCTGCGCTGGTGAATGGAAGCCCCCCTATCAAGCAAGAAAGAAGCGGCTCTTTCCACGGCGGAGTCACCATTGACTCTATTTATTATTATGGAAAATCAGTGTATCAAGATGTCAATCTGAGATCTTATTTCGGTTCGATACGTCCACCTACGAGACTCACCTTTGGCTTTCGTCTCGGTAGGTGTATTATTCTACATTTTCCCAAAAGAACATTCATAAATTTCTTTCTTCCCCGTCGACCACGACGGCTGAAACGACGCGAAAAAACGAGACCCGGAAAGCTTAAGGGCCGGTGGTTTAAATTCGGGAAAGTCGAGTCGATCAGGCTCGACGACCGGGAGAAGGAAAACGAAATCAGGATTTGGCCGAAAAAGAAGCAACGCTATGGATACCATGACCGATCACCATCGATAAAGATTCTTCTTTCTCGGGGGGCCTTCAAGCATCCGAAAGACGCCGTAAATGACCTGATAGACGAAGACTCCTTCAGAAAAACGAAGTTATTCAAGTTCTTTTTCCCAAAGAAGTCCCGCTCCGACGGCCCGACGAGTCATCTACTTAAAAGGACCCTCCCTGCAGTGTGCCTCTCCTTGAATTATTCGGTCATGCAATATTTATTGAATACAAAGAACCAAATTCATTTCGACCCCGTCGTAGTTCTCAATCATTTCGTGGCACCGGGCGTGGCAGAACCATCTACGATGGGGGGAGCGAATGCACAGGGAAGAAGCTTAGATAAGAGAATACGTTCTCGCATCGCTTTTTTTGTAGAAAGCTCGACCAGCGAAAAAAATGGTTTGTCCGAAGCCAAAAAGAGGTTGACTCACTTCATTCGCCAAGCGAATGATCTTCGCTTCGCGGGAACAACAAAAACCACCATCTCTCTTTTTCCTTTCTTCGGTGCTACCTTTTTCTTTCCAAGGGATGGGGTTGGGGTGTATAATAACCCTTTTTTTGCCTTTCTCCTACGTCTTCTATTAAAATTAAAGGTTCTTCTATTAAAGGATAAATGTCGGAGGTTTCGGAACCTCCTGGGTAAGGATAAGGTTTTGGAATTGGTAGAGAAATTAATAAACCTAGGTGGGATAGGAGAATTGGGAAAGGAAATAGAGATGATGATAGAGATCGTACTGAGATACAGAAGACTAAGACTTCCGTACAACTCTTATTTGAACGAAATGAAAAAAATGCGATCTTTGTTGTCTAATAGAACAAACACTAATATCTTAATTGAGTCGGTCAAGATTCAATCTGTTTATCAAAGTGCTTCTCCGATTGCTCAAGACATCTCTTTGAAACTGAGGAACAAAACAAGATCATTTCGTTCCATTTTTAGTCAAATAGTGAAGGATATTCCTAATGGAATGAAAAAGGGGGTGGAGGGGATCCGTATATGTTGTTCAGGTCGATTAAAAGGCGCAGAAATAGCTAGAACTGAATGCGGAAAGTATGGAAAAACATCTCGTAATGTATTTAACCAGAAAATAGATTATGCTCCTGCGGAAGTATCTACTCGTTACGGAATCTTAGGTGTCAAAGTGTGGATTTCATATAGTAAAAAAAAGGGGGGACATGCTATATCCGAAACGTACGAAATATAGTAAATATCGTAAAGGCAGATGTAGTAGGGGTTGCAAACTGGACGGTACACAACTTGGTTTTGGAAGATATGGCACTCAAAGTTGTAAAGCTGGTCGTCTTTCATATCGAGCCATTGAAGCAGCGCGTCGGGCTATAAGCGGACAATTCCATCGTGCTATGAGCGGACAATTCCGAAGAAATGGTAAGATATGGGTAAGAGTTCTCGCAGATCTCCCTATTACCGGGAAACCTACAGAAGTAAGAATGGGAAGAGGAAAAGGAAATCCTACGGGTTGGATTGCTCGTGTGTCCACGGGACAAATCCTATTTGAAATGGATGGTGTGAGTTTGTCAAATGCTCGACAAGCCGCTACATTAGCGGCGCATAAACCATGTTCGTCAACCAAGTTTGTTCAATGGTCGTAACGTAATTGGTTAGTGGGGAGGCCGGGATTCAAAAGAATTAGGCGAAGTGTTTGTTCCTGAACGACGGAAGTGGAAAGACACTAAAGGAGAGGGATATACTCCTTTCTTTTTGTAATCGCCGAAATTGTACGATGAACCTTTTTGTTCCAGGCGTACGACCCCGAAACGTGTTTTTTTTAAGCTGGGCCCGGTTTAGAAAGTGATAGTAGTAAGAATAAATAAGAAAGAGAAGAGCTAAGATTCAGGTAATGCAATTTTGGGAGAAAGGAGGAAAAGTATGTATATATCTGGGGGGTGGGGCTATATGTATGTAGAAAGGGATCAGTCTCTATCCATCCGGATACTCACGTAGGCTACCAAGTAAGTAAATTCAGGTAATGTATAAATAACAATGAAGCAAGCCAACTAACTTTTTATGTTTGAGCTTGTTGGTTGTTGAAATTTCCCACATTTGATCGGATGATGAAGGTGAGAAGGGTTTGCCCACTTGGCAATCAACACTTGAATGACCCATAGCTCCACATAGCTCACATACCACACTTAGGGTGCACTAATAGCATTGCAACTCATGGCATTGAGTTGCTTGGAGATAGCACTCATTTGGGCTTGCAAAGCCGTCAAAGCATCAACTTCAATCTTTCCTCATCCGCTCTCACTGCTCATCCTATCCTACCCTTGGCTGCTATCTATGCCATCCTGATAAGATATTAAGATATCAAAGAGAGAACTGGGAAAGAATCCACAAAAGGGAGAAACCTTATTCCAGCGAGGAAAGACGGGGGGCGAAAGGGGCTAGGGAAGGTCCCACCTTCTGAAAGGGACTTTTTTTCATACCTGGAATGGAGTTCTGACATGCTTAGCTAACAGCTTTAGATTTGTAGAATGGAATGATTAGCTAGAAGATCCCTAGTCGTTGACCGGCAGTCAACCAGAAAGGAATCAGTCTACCGGGGAGTTTTTCTCAATATGGTACCCAAGTAATAGATCAGTACAACCATACAGTCAGTACAACCATTACCAACACAGTCACTATTCCTCTCACCAGGTAAATACAATAAAAAGAAAAAGTCAGATAAAAGTAATAGCTGATATGCGAATCTGAAATTTGAATGAGATAGATTGTTTCAAATTAGTAATTGAGGTTACACGGAGCCAAAAGAGACTTTTCAGATTAAAATCAGATTAAAAGAACAAAGCAATTCATTTTGTATCGTACAAATAAAAATTCCATTTGTGTATGTGCTACCGGGAAAGATATGGTACTCGATTCGATTTCATTACACGGGTCGGGAGTAATCGAAAAAGCCAAACTCGGTACGGTCTCTCTTGGAATCCTGAATATGACGCTACCAATAATTTGACTAATCCACATATGTCTCTATCAATCGGTACTAGTTGAAGAAATTCCTTGTGAGAAATGAAAAACTAAAATTTAAATAAGAGGGATCCCCCTTTGGAATGAAATTCTACTATTTTTCCCCCTTTCACAGAAAACGGTTGATGTATTTTTAAATTGGATTATTGGATTTGGATCCGTCGGGACTGACGGGGCTCGAACCCGCAGCTTCCGCCTTGACAGGGCGGTGCTCTGACCGATTGAACTACAATCCCAGGGGCGTACAGCCTATAAATTCTTATATTTTTTTTTCTCTTCATTCGAACTATTTAGCTTCGCCGTGTTGTAACAGAGACACGAATGATATACTATATTATTATATAATATATTTATTTATGCAGTGAACTCTAGTGGGCTAATTCATGAATTGAATCAAAAATGGGCCAGCGGTAGAGTCACGCTCTTTAAACGCCCTAAGAAATAAATAGGCGTAAGTCATCGGTTCAAAGGCTTTTCTATTTTCCACGAAACTCCTGTCTTTTTTCAGAAGAGGATATAAATATGAAAAAAAGGTAACCGCCTGGTTCGAAAGAGCCTACTATGTTTCGGAAAAATATGCTTTACCTGCCTTTCGGTTGAGCTAGTAGGAGGGTTAGCCAGTTACGGCTGCTAAGTCAGAATTAGTACCATCCGGTTTTGAGGTTGAGGAAGGAAGGTCTGAAGAAGAAGTCATCGAAGAAGTAATAATGGGGTAGGAAGAGGTAAACTAACCCTATTGCTAGTCTTTGTATTTCTAGTGTCCTCAATTGTCCGCCTCTTCATGGCTTTGTCAGAGCTTTCTGTCGTTCCGTTCCCTCAGGTCTTGGGGGAGTAGAGCTGCTTCTTTCTGAAAGGATTCGAACACGCCGACAATTTTTCTGGATAGGTCGAACTTGTTGTAGTATCAGGTATTACTAGGAAATTAAATGCAATATACACTAGGTCAATCCATTCCTATAAGGCCGGGGAGCCACGAAGGGTCTTTTCTCACTCAAGTAGGGCGCCATGGTTGTTAGGGTCTCAGTCAGCTTTAGACCGTTTTCCAGCAGGGTAGTATGAATACTAGTTCTTATCCTTGGTTGCACTGATTAGTTCATTTTTTACACGATAAAGCAGAAGAGGCATAGCCTTGCTCGCGATCCATTCCTGTAGTTATTGGCTGTAGTGAGGTGACCCTCTTATGTATGAGAGGAGCGTCCCTCCCGTTGTGAGTTGTCCTACCTAAGTTCCCAGCTATCTTTGTTATAAACTTCCGTAGTGAATTGCATTCATCCTCCTCTCCCCGTCGATCTTTCCGCTAGTCAGTAGCTCACTTGAGGAAGCGAATGCGAAAGAAGAAAGAATAGAAAGAGAAAGACCCCTACCCCTATTGGATTGTACGAATTGATTGAGAACTACCAAGACGAAGGAAAATCGAGAAGTACGACTTTAGGATTTCGAAGTCCGTGTGGAAGGCAACTCTTGACATAGAGGTTGAATCTCCTCATTAGAAAAGGAGGAGGGAAGTTTTTGATATCTTCTGAGACTAGGGACTTAAATAGATTCTGAGCTACCTGTAGTATATCAACAGAGGACCTTAGCCACTCAACAGAAAGTAGGTGTTCGAAAGATGCTCCTCTTGGTTTCACGGGGTGAAGCTGGAAAGAAAAATGTAGAATGATCAACCGATCACATTCATATTCCTCGCATCTAGAAATCCATGTATGAATAAAAGATCTCTGCTTTGTTCTGTCTTTCTCTCTCTTTCCTTTGTTGAGAAAGGTATAAAGTAGAGGAAGCGGAGATGCATTAAAACAGTAGAGGGTATTTAGGAGCTGGTTTGACGGGTGTCAGAATGCAAGAAGAAGGATAGAAGTCACTCGACGTATAATTTCGATATCTCCTGTTGCTGCAACCGCTATTTGATAGGATTTCTGAATTGATTGCGCTAATATTTGAATCAGATATGCCATGATGGAAGGAAGGCCTTGTTCTGCCCGATCCCGCTGCTGAGGAAGAATCCCAACTAAACTCGTTAACTCTTATCTTATTAGCACACGAGAAATAGACAGGAAAGAATACCATTAAAAGCATCCGATTGAGTTCTTTATGAAGAGGGTTGACATCAGAGGAGTTAACATACGAAAGGAAGGTGAAGGGACACCTAGTGCCGTTAGTGCCATAGGTCTAGTTGCTAGTGAGACTCCTAACCCCGTAGTTTATTCATAAGCAGAGGTAAGAGTTGTTCCAGGTAGTCTAGTGGGGTTAAGCCATTGATATCATTTAAAGGATTTCTCTGAGACCACCTACTTGCTCCTACTGAGGAAGCCTAAAGTATAGTAGTTCCCGTGCGCACCCAAGCAAGTCTTTCGAACCTTCCTGCAATAGGACAAAAAGAATAACTCTTACACTTCTGGGGATCTTAGTTTATAACCCCACCCCCCATTAGCCTTAAAGACAACATACTTTGATGGATTGATAAATCATAGGCGGAGGAATCAACGAATGAAATGCAACTAGTCTTGGTTCGATCCCACAGCTCCCGGGTGGAAAGCACTGTCTCATTAGCCCAATTCTTCTTTATTCCGGCTATTCTCACTCTTCATCATATCTATTATCATTAACCCGTCTTCGCCGCAAAGACCTTATTCTCATTCCAGTCCAGAGCGGAGGCTCGTTGAGACCTCTTCATCTACTCAACTCACATTAATAAAAGGAAGGAGCAGCTATCAGAAAGGTAGCATCCAGAGGTTAGCTCACTCATGTTCGTTCTTTTTCTTCTTCGTTCCTCTTCTTTCAGAAAGAGTTCGCCTACTCCCAGCTTATTAATGAGAAAAATTCCAGATAATGAACTCAATCCGACCTCTACTCTACTCTTTATCCTTTGCCTCACTCTAAAAAGAAGTAAAAGCAGCGAGTAGTGAAATTGCGTAAGAGAAAGAAGCTCTTCTTGAATTGCTAGTCTGGTTTCAAAAGGAAGAAGAAGCCAACAAAGCAGGGATGCTCGGACTTCCTAGAATAGCTGATTCCGTATCTGTATAATAGAAGAAAAAGCAGCTAAAAGCCCCTTCTCAATCCTAATAATGACGATTGAAGGGACAAGCCTCGTTTGATAGCTTGTTAAGGAGCCAGTACCCCTTAGCCCGGTAGGGGGAAGAAGACATTACTTTAAAGGAAAAGGAAAGGCTGAAAATGAATGGTTTTATAAGATGTCTTTTACCCAGTTGCTTGCCTATTTCCCATATCCCAGAGAAAAAAAAGATCTATAGCCCTATCCTATCATAGCAAGAAATCTATCTTAGAGCCTTCAAAGGTACTCTATTTCAAACCTATCTTTTTTGTGACTGATGACATTGTTTGATCGCATCAAGGAAGACAAAAGCAATGGCTATCATCCAATAGGAACCTATGATCGCACCAAGCGGATATTCATCGTTATTATTGCACCAATCTTCTCGTCCCTCAGAAGCCCTCACCTTCCTTTCTATCCTACCTTCGTTAAGCTTCACTGCCTACTCCCATTCCTCTCACCAGGTAAATACATAGTGTCAGTCCAATCTTCTACTCTTCTAGCTTCTCCTATGGCTATTAGGATTAAGTTAAGGATGTATTTTCTTACCCACTGTCTATAATAACTTTATAGGATCTCCGTCAGTCGTCTATCTCTGCTAGTCTCGTAAAGAAAGAGATTAAGCGCACTAACATGAAAGTTTATGTAAGGAAGGAAGGGCCATAGTCTACTTCAGTCTGTGTTACCGTTGTCTTCTGCTTTCCAGCTCTGAAAGCGTATAGTATCGAACCTGCCAGCACGCACTAAAAGCTAAAGGACCAGGACGAAAGTCCAATAATGGTTAAAAAGGAGGGAAAAACCCAAAAACAAAACCTCAAACAGACACCCTTCTGCCCCTTAAACATTCGCTTTAATTGAATAATGCCCACCGGTGGAGACTGAAGATCAGTTACCCCTCTCCCATACTTCAGAGCCTCATTGGAAAGCCAATCTGCAGCCTTGTTGCCCTCGCGGTACACATGCTTAACCTGCAAGCACCTGATCTTTCTCATTAACCTGTGACAAGCTTGCACAAGGTTAAAATACTGTCCTTCATAAGTAATTGAATCCCGCTTTCGTGTCTATCCTGCCGCTGGATTCCACTGCAGCTTATATCCCTTTGCCAATTCCAGCAAGTTCCGCTTGGTCGGGGGAGCGGCACAGAACGCTTTCATTACCGGAGGCGGAAGCTGCTATCCCTAATGCCTTACCCCTCTTCCTCCAGTAGGGATTTTTTTGGGAGTGAGAGAGATTGAATGACCTGGCAGGCAGCAGGCAATAGTAGATTCCACTTTATCGGCGATGGTCTGTCTCAAAACGGGATATGCAAGGGATTCCCTACTTCCGGATAGAGAGGAAGCGCTAAGGTCCATCCTTATTTCTGTTCCGCCGACTGAGACCACTTCCAAGTAAGAAAGAGCGCAAGCCGACCATACCATCTTTGCTGCGGAGGAACCTACATGTGAAAAAAGAACCGATCATACGAAGAAAGCCTTCCCAAGGCTTGCTGCCTATGCCAGATGCTCCTTTCTTTGGAACTACTAGTTAGTCTTGCCTATAAAATAAAAAAAGAATTGTAAAACAAGGTTCCTGTAGACCGTGTTCATCTGATGGGCTCTGTATAGAAACCGGGACTTTAGCCTTTCTTTTGGGTGAGGAACAAAAGAAATCGGGCGATCCCATGAAGGAAACGGGCATAGAGGCGAGGGACCATACCCTACCAGATCTACTCGTGCGGTCAGCCTATGACACATACTTTAGGAAGAATTCCTGGGCATTCCTACCATTTGTTCTCATCATGCCATTTTTACCACCTTGCGGGGAGAATCCGCTTTCTATAGATACCCCAGAGATGCGCTTGTTCAAGCTTCACAAATCATGCTTTCAAACTTGCCGCAGTTAAATGAGAGTAGACCAAGGAATCGCCTCTACATGTTTTACTTAGAGAGACTTAGTCAACTCACGTTGAGGCCGAGCCTGCTGGTCTTTAGCTAGTTTCTAATCTTTTTACCCTTCCGTGGTAAACAACTATAGGAAGTATTCTCGGGACTGATCAAGGTTATACCTGCTTGAATTCCTTCAATAAGAACCAGATGGGGAACCTTTTAGGACAATCCATATACTACCTCTACTTGATCTTCGTATGCTATTCTCTTCCCAACCCAACCGTCCTCAGTAGGGCTCACTATCTATGCCGGATGCTCTTTGGTGCTACCTTCCCGGTTAGCCCTGCCTACTATTGAAATAAAATAGAAAATCGGATGAACAGAATGTCCAAGGAAGGAGAACTGTCCAAGCTTATGAACTAGCGAGATAGGCTCAAAAATAGGAAAAAAAAAAACATCATTCATCACTTCATGACCCTTTCTCACCCTCACCCTAAAAGCTACTCTGTCTGTTCTAAAGCTAAAGGAATTTTGCACAGATTCGGATTAGTGAAAACCGAACTAGACAGATACAGATCAGAGTCAGATTCTTTTGTTTGATTTGAGACGAATTCATTCCTCTGTGTACTTTGCCTTTATGGCAGCACTCGGGTCACCAACAAAAGGAGAAAGAGAGGCACCCCAATAGGTATAGGCTATAGAACCTATAGTAGAAATCTACGGAATTTGCATAGTTCGGCAGTTTGAACGATAGGACTATACTCCTGGTATAGCTAGGTCGATGGAAAAGACACCTACCCTCTTTTTTGATAGGGCCGGCACTACCAGATGATCCTTCATTTTCTCTTGCTTCAGCACTAGTAGAGACCTCGGCAGCCTTCTTCGAATTGGTGGGGGATCCCTTGGCCTTAGAGCCAGATCTTTCAGCTTTCGCTGCTTCCAGCTCCTCGGAGAGCTCACTTGGATCAAATCCACGTAAGGTAAAACGTAGAGGGTTCCCCTTCCTATATAGTAGGTTGTCCGAAGAGAGAATCGTTCAATATGAAAAGCTAAAGAAAAGGAAATTCATAGCTTGTAGTTGTGAGCCGCTGCTGGGTTGAGGAAAGACTAAACCCATTTCGCCCAAGAAGGATTGATTGCGAAACCCACCAATAATGAATTTTAACAGCAAGGAGATGGCTTTTTAGCCAAAACAGTGTGGTGTGGGTAGCCTGCCCCAATCAAGCGTAGCGATCACTGAACGATTGATTCCTCTTCTTATTATATTATAATATATTCTTGGATGATATAGATGGTGGGAACAATGAAGCGGATTCTTCATCTGTAGGTTGCAATCCGTATTCTTTCTTTTCTCGATCTACTGCTTGCTTTCGCTTATCCGACGCACTCACATCCAACTACTTAAACTGGGACGAAGGAAAGAAGATAAGGTTTTGAGCTAACTTCCATGATAGGGAAGGAGTGAACTCGTTTCAGTCTCATCGGGTGGAATATAGAAGTTTATGTGGCCGATGGTTCTCTACGTGGCATTCTCAAATGGTTTGACTTTAATACCTTTTGTGCATATACGAATATAAAGTGCAACCGTCAGTTGACTTAAGAGGACGGTGAACTCAACACCGGAAAAATCTACTTTGATTGAGTCCATGTCAACAGAAGACGCAATCTTGAATGCTGACTTCATTCGTAAACGAACTCGCTAGTAACGATGAGGAAATGAAATTGAAAAAGCCACAAGGAATCCAACGTACATTGAACCAGCTGACATAAAGAGCTCAAGGGATTCGGATTAGCTCAATTCAATCAAAGGTCTGGTAGCATTTCCCCTATCAGCTCTTCCTCAAGTGGTAGTACCATTCCTCTTTCGTTGCCCTTACCATCACATAAATTTTTTTTAACAAAACAAATTAAGTTAAGAAAAGGTTTCGCCAGCCTTGCTCCATCAACTAGAGTTGGGTATCTACCTTCTTTGTGAGTTTTATTTTCTGCCTTTGCTCATACCAGGCTTCCTCATCATGCATGGCCCATAAAAACTTTATATCTACTGTGATTCATTTACTTAGTAACGAGTGCTCGCGCTCCGCTTCTCTTCCCTTTGCCCGCTATTCACTTGCTCTGGTATTTGAGACTTCGTCTCCCCTTGACGCTTCCGCTGCTGCGCTTTTCCTTCAACTGCATACCTACTAGAACTAGAGGAAAAAGTCCTATAAAGAATGCAAGCTTATAGCTTATACAGGGCCTATACAGGAAGAGAAAAATGATCGGATTCTTTTGTAGAACACTTTGATAGGATAAAGCTTTGGAGGAACAAGTTAGGAAGATGGGGTCAAATTCCTCGTAGTGAGTGAGGTAACGTAGTTAAAGAGCTTTATATAAGAAAAAAAAAAGAAATTACGACCTGGACGAAGGATTTTCCTCATCTTTGGATTATATCGTCGAGCCAGGGCTCGCAGATCGAGATCTTCCAATCCTTGATCTAGTACCAAATTTAGGGGTTGATGAGATGGACTCGTAATGTACAACCGATACTGGAGAATGAAGTTCGTAACGGAATCAAAGCAAAAGTTGTACAACTCGATTCTCTCTATTGAACTTTTACCTCTGGGTTCCCGTGTAGTCCTTCTCATATAGGGGGCTCAATCAGAGCTGGTAGAAGCCCTCTCATAATACTCCAAGTCTTGATTCCAAGCCTGGGTGGTATACCTATTGTCCAAGGCGAACAAAGTCCGCTTGGCAAATAGGATACCCGGGGAAAACACTCCGTCCTGGAGAGAATGTATGAAATTAACATTCTCAGCGAAGGAGGCAATCTCATATTTCATACTTGTAAATATGTTAGGTACCGCCTTCCGCCATCCCTTAGGTAGGTCAAGACCTCTACCCCGGTCGTCATTAGGAGTAGCTTTCCAGGTTGGTTCCCACTTCATCCCTTTCTCAAGGGGAATGGTGGAGATCCAAGGTACATATTTGCGGCGTAGATCCATCTGGCGAAGAGGGTCCGGCTTGAATTGACGGGGAAACCGGAACCAGGCATCTAAAAAGTCATACAGACAAACCGGCATATTCAGTCTTGTCTTGCAGCTCGGGCTTGCACTCTTCCTGACGCTAGTGTAGAAAAAAAACCTCATTTTGAGGGGTATTGTCGGGGTTTAGTGTCTGTAGGGGCTGGCTTTAATGCGCAATCGCAATTAAGGGCTGCTGTTGGAGTTAGGAGTGAGGGCTTAGGTTTTTCCTATTCTAGTTTGAGTGGATAAATTTCCCTTTCCTCTCATGCTTCGCCAGTCAGGAATAACGGATATAGGACTCGAAAACTGAGTTATGGAGAATACCAGGTTGGGGGACACACCCTCTTCCTCTTCTCAATTACTATCGACCCTCGCTCCTCAGGAAGGCTGACTCCGACTTACCCAGCTTAGACAAAGACATCACAAGACATGCAAGGACAGCAGAAGCAAGAAAAAAGAGGAGTGAGGTTACGAACTAAAGCTTCCCTAGTCAACCTCAATGGTCAGTCACATGCTCCTCCTACCCTTTTTTAAATAGGATTGAAATGGTGCTCTCCCCTAAAGTAAGAGGTTGTGGAAATCCCCAATTGTAGCTCACTGTAATACATACCTAAAGAAGGCTTTGTAGTAGCTTTAGTCCAAGTCAGCAGACTCAGTCAATCTAGTAGCGAAAGCAAGATCAAGACAAAGATCCGGATAGAATGACAAGAAACCATATCAGTAAAGCATGCTTACAGTCATGCAAGAGTACCGCTCGGTATAAGCCTTATCGTTCCACTCGTCCTTCTTTCAAGGTTTTCATCTGCATATCTATCTTCCGAGGCTGGTGATCTCAATGAATCGGACCAAAATCCATGCTTTGTGGCTGCATCTCCCCCACCTATCTAGGCCTTATACCCATGGCGAAGCATCGAGTGTTAATATGTATATAAAGGAATCAGCCTCACTGGACCCAATGACGAGCTGACGAAAACAAATCTCTTTTTGGGCGGGGTGACTGGCTATCGAAGCTCATCAGCAGCCACCTACTTTTCAGATAAAGGATGGATGAGACAAATGATATGACCTAGAGCAATGGCATGGTGCATCTCTGATGCCCGACTAAATATCCAGTTAGGTGTCTGGAGTATTCACATTGGTGCATTAACAAGGTCTATTTCCTTCTTTCATTACGGTATTTCTTAACAAGTTCCTGGTGCAGGCTGGGAACTAATGGACAGAGATATTTCTTTTACGCAATGAGATTACTCCCAATTCGTTGCAACATCATCGGAATTAGCTAAGTAGTATCCATACTTCCATCTTTAACAAGAACATCAGGAAGGTGTTTTCGTTCGGATACAGACATGGCAATCTACGTATGTGAAGTCTCGATTAAGCTGCCCAAGCATAGATCCAACGCACTACTCAAGTAGGCTTTCACACTGCCATTGGGAAAGAAATTCTAGCATTGCCACTTGCTTCAAGCTGCTCTTTCTAAAAGCTATATTCCAGTAGTGATTCGAGGCGGAAGAAACTAAAGATAATTGTTGTCCAGAAAGAAGAAAAGGATCCCTACCCTTGACCAGAAGGCATGTGACAGAAGTTAGCACCTGTCCAAGATGCAAGAAAGCTGAGAAAACTATAATGCATGCTCTTAGGGATTGTGAGACCATTAAACCTATATGGCTGCGCATGGTGAATCCGCATAAATGGAGTGTGTTCTTTTCCATGGGATTAAGCCATTGGCTCTTAGTGGTGTTTCTTATTCTAGAAATGTAGTGGTTTAGGCTTTGCTTTGTGGCCTCGTTCTTGTACTTTTCCTTCGATTCTTTAAGAAAACAAAACTTAGAGAAGTTCAAATCAGAACAGAACTTCAAATCCTATATACACGCCTATCCACTATAATACCGTAAATAATATATCCGTATAGTATATACTTAATCCGAACTTCAATAATCTCTTATTCATATATTGTATTTCTCATATATGAAATAATAAAACCTGATGGTTCCTGTCCTGAAACGAAGGATGCGAAGAAAGTACTGCCGCCTGTCATCATGCTCAATCATTAAGAAGTTGGCTTCACCTCCGGGGACCAGTCCAGCCTGTGAAGGGAGAGGACTCTGTGGGCGGAAGCTACTCTGTTATCTTGCTTTCCTCATTCGCATGAGAGACAGACACATTACATTGTGCACTCAAGATGATGAATGCCACAAGAGAGATAGAAGAAAGAAGATCTGTCTCGATTCTATCTCTATCTTTCGACATCTCATCTCTATAATACGATAATAGTGGGTGGAGAATCCTTGTGTATTCTACTGGTAGAGAATCCAATCCCTCTTTTTCCTATATCCAAGCCCAGAGAGTACTCTTCCTTCTGCCTTACACCTCCTATGAACGAACCTGAACCTGATAGGGCCACGTAAAAAAGATTCTTTACTAAGCTTAAGAATTGTGCTTGCCATCTCGACTCATTCATGCGGTCGACCTCTAATTTATGAGGTTTTTACCAGTCTTCCTACCCTACCTTGGTTATTATCCGCTTTCGTGCTACCACTGAGCGGACTTTCCTATAAATAAGAAGAGAGATCTGGCCCTATCGGATTGGTCTTCACCGAGTCCTCTCATTTCCGCAGTCCCAACAAGACTAGCAGTAAGGGACGCAGAGGGTGCACTTGGAGAATTCGTTCCTAAGTTAACATCACGAGCAGGGACTGCAGATATATAGCCGAGTTAAGTTAATCTCGAAGCTTGCTCTCCCAAAGGAGCTTTCTAGTTACTGACCCCGCCGAGGACCCTTCTGGCCAAGCACATCCATCAACGGAGGTCGAATTCCAGCAGCGAATGAGAAGAGGGGTTGTAGGATCGAAAGAGGAATTCGTTTAAGCAAGAGCGCGGATGAGCGAAAACACTTACCTTAGTATAAGTGCTCCTCTTTATTAGTTTAATTCACCACTCCGTAGGCTGCAATTTATGGATACTAAGGAAGCCTATCGAGGAACGAGGTAGGCTTGCTTTCTCTTCTATTGTTCTGTTCGTAGGCGGCTCTTTGTTCGACCAGAAAGTACTTGGACTTGGTTCAACTCCCATCCTCCTATAAGCATGAAAAGGAGTTTCTCCCAACAAGGGCTTTCTGGAACGATCGATAGACTGCCCCTACAAGGAATTAGTCAAGTCAAGTAACGTATGACTATTTATTTTAGTTATAGGAGATTTCGCTTTCTTCTATTTCTTCTGGTCAAAGCTTTTGCCTTTCAATTGAAAGGAAGCCTTGAACACTTTTCTCTAGACAAAGAGTCCTGCCTCAAGTAATCAGTAGCAAGATATCTACTCTACCTTGGGTCGCCAATCTCGGTGACTCTCTTTGTGTTAAATCTTGCTTGTTCTATGCGCATTTTCTAGAAGAAGGAAGGAATAAAAGGGATTTAAGAGGGGCCTAACAAAAGGAAGAGGTCTGATAGGGTTCTTCGGTAGCTCCCGGCTCTTTGAAAGGTAGAAAAGATAGCAAGTAGCTAGCGAAGGAGCCTGAGAGTTAGGCATCGATTGAAAGTGAAAGCAATTTAGGATCAGAACGGAAACTGGTCTTTTCCGGGCATAAGTCCATACTCTCGGTCTGATTAGGCTTCTGCCGGAACTGGTAAAAAGCAAATAAGTTAGTCATTGGATTGAATCCAAGAAAGAAAAGACCCGGAACCAGCATTAAATAAGTCATAGCAGTCTAAGTAAGGGGAGCGAAATCAATTACGGGATTCCAGATTCACTTCTTTTTTAGGGATAGAAGCCGGTAGCAAAGAAAGGTGCGGAGACGAGCCTTCCTTTTGCTCTATCTGACTGACAATGCAAAGAAGAAGAATTGAGCGTCAGATGAGATGCATTTCCTAAGGAAACTCAATGAGTTCAGTAGATGATGAGTGCAATGATTCTTTAATTAACATGGCTCAGAGTTCGAAGCCTAGAGAAGAACAAGAAGGGTAGCACAGACAGAGTCTGAGATGCGGGAAAGAGATCCAGTGAGAAGTAGCTAAGTAGCTAGAAAGCGGACTCATTCCTTTTTGCTAATGAACTGGAAGCCAATAAGAAGGGAAAGGCAGAGTTGATTCTTTAAGATAGGGATGGCACAGATAAAGAGGTATAAACGACCATAGGGAGAGGTTTAGAAACTCCTTGGGAGCCAGTCGTAGTAGTGGCATTCCTAGTAGCAGTATAAGTACTTCTTAGGTTAGGTTGTTGTCACTGGGAGTAGAATATCCGGATGTGAAAAGCCTGTTAGAGATTGATTTTCTAGTTATCTTTGTTAAGTGAGAAAGCAGGCAAAGAAGAAGGATTATTGAAAAAAATAGCAAGCGAGTTCTTTCTTGAAGCCTAACCGCCCAAAAGAGAACCGGTCAGTCACTAGAAGACCGAAGCTTAAATCCCCATCTTCCTCCTTACCTTTTCGACACTATAATGCTAACACATTTTTTTTAGCATGCGGTACACATCGTTGAGAAGGGAGTCTAAGAACCTCTCTGAGCGCCTGCGCAAATCATCGGATATCGGAGCTGGTGCTCCATCCGCAATGTGTATGGACAGCCAAAGACCTTTTAGATAGGCCACAGACAGAAAGTGGTAGGATTCCCTACCAGGACGGGGAAAAAAAAACCTCTGAATCTGGAGCCTGGTTGTGGACCTGGGCCGGAAAGAGGACTGAGAACCATAAGGCGAGCGCCAAAACGCTAGCACAAAGAGCTCCCACAGACACGCATGATAAGGGGTGGACTAGGCCATCACCCTTACCAATTACTGGTCCAGACGACAAAAGAGCCCGCCACCCAAACCCAACCCTTCAACAAGGAAGGGCGAAATCAATGTCTCTCTTTTCTTTGAATTGAGGCAATTATAGTTATAGAGGAGGAGGCTTTTGCTATTCCAGAAGGCTCTCCCTGCTGGCTCAATGTATGCTATAGCTCCAGAAAGTTTGGCCCCAGGATAGAGAGAAAGGTAAAAGAAAGAGGAGAGTGATGTTTCAAGTTCGAGATCTCGTGTAGGTATACATGAGAACAGAGAGGGAACGCCCGGTTAAATATGGTTTGCTGGTACAGAATCCGTTGCTATTGGACTTGGCAAGTAAGCCCAGAAGGAAGCAGCTACCTTACCTTTTCTTACATAGGCGTCAGTTCTCTCCTATAGCTTCTTCCATTCCCTCATAAAGGGTATCAGGGTGAATAGATCCTAACTTATCCCTAGGCGTACATAGTCTCAGTACAACTCATACACTTACACTACAGCTTGAACCAGGTAAATACATTAGTAAGAGAGAATCCCAATCCCAAGTAACAGAGAATGGAGAGATGGAATTGAGTTAAGTCGGGAGAGGAATGGAGAAAATCCCCCACTTGAAATAAATCTTTAACTGGCCTGTAACCTATAACCTCCTAGCCAACCACATGGAAGCACTTCAGCTTACTTACTTTTTGTAATATAACTGGCTTCAATTGAAATGAAACTTCCAATGGCACTCAAAATCGCAAGGGAAAAACGAGGCACTTATATTCGATGGCAAGAAACCTACTTCAAATACTCAACTAAGGCGATTGCCTTGCTCTTTAACCTGGTTTTCAAGTTAAATTATTATATTAACATAGAAGAGATAGAAGAGGAAGGTTGCCAACCTAAGGACTTACAAGCAGCATGCAAGCGCAACTAAGGACGGGAATCAAGTACCTTGCACTAATTGAAGGAAGTCAAGTGAACTTCACGAGCTAGTTGAGAAGCGTGGAAACGGGGGCTTTGGAAGAGTTCTTTGCCCTTCGCTTTGCTTCGGGCCCTTGTCTTTGAAGCCCCTCCAACATGCCGCCCCAAACCTTCCATTTCACATGTCAGTTGAATTTATGATATATCAGAAGATTTCAAATAATCAGCCATGGTCTTTCTTTCTGAATGCCTAACCACAAGCTGAGAAGCGTGTCTGCCAGTCTGAGAGTGCTAAGATTGGTCCGGCTCTAAAAAGAACGATGAAGACTGACGGCGAGGAAAAGACCGGGTCGATACATTTCCAGGGTTGAAGGGGCTGCTTACTACTGACCTGGTTGCTTTAGAGCTCCTAATTGATAAGAGAAAGTCCATTCACCTATTGATGCCTTTTGTTTTTCCATGTGGAACCCGGCCATTCCAGCAATCTTTGAGTGAGGGGCTTTAGCCTTAGCGCGAGAAGGGATGAACTTGCATTCACTTACCGGGGATCATGCACCTCCTTTCAATCTGAAAATGGAAAAAAGTGTTGTCGCATATAGCTGCAAAAGCTGTAAAGACCATTTCTGCCTGGAGAGGATCAACAATTTGAGAAACTTCTGTCGACATGGCAAATGAGTCAAATCGGAGTCAGTTGAGTCAAGTCCTTGATTTGATTCTCTTTTTGGTTCCGTGACAGATGCTTTCCCTTTTGTTGAGGAAGATGATTTTTATGCAGAATCAAACCCAATGTCAAAGAACCTACGGCTTGGAAGCTGCTAGACAACTTCCCTAGGATAATCAGGCTTCCATCATCTCATTTCCCTTTAGCAGGCCCCCTTTGTTGACTTTCCCCCAAGGCATATCCATGTGGTTTTATTGGGTACAGTCCAACTCATAATAGGCTCCTCTGCCCCTGCTATGCCCGGCCCATGACCGAGGAAGTGGCATTCTTATATCAGCAGCTGGAGCCTGGGTAGAAAACTCCGATCCATACATAGAGACAAAAGAGCCGGGATACTATATACGAGGATGGAGATCCGGCTTTGATGCTTTTATCCAGAACCAGAAATGGCACTCATCCTAATGTTCAAGCTGTGGCAGTCAATATGTCCTATCCAAGTCCAAGCATTGGATCTGAGACTTTAGTCTAACTTGGTCCGGTCCTTTCGAGATCCATGTAATTACCCGCGCCTTACTCTCTTCTTCAAAAGCTAAGGTTCCAAGTCTCATAGCTCAGTAGCTGACCAAAATACAACACAAACCATGGCGCATGTTCCTAAAACACGGGGGTTTATAACTTGGATGATTTTGCTTTCTTCCTTTTTGGACACTTGCCCACTAGTGGAAACTTCCAAGTCGTTTTTGCTCTCGATGGACTTTGAGTAGGTCAATGAGACCACTTTCCAAGGCGAAGCACTTGTTACCGACACAGCTGATATAAGAAGATGCAGCGGTTGATCCGACAAAACTCTTATGATTTCGCCAAGTAAGCAGCAAGACCGGGCTCAGAAGGAATGAGATCCAGATGCTTAACCCCGGGATGAGATCCTGTGGTCACGAGATCTTTATCTCGGCTCGTTCTGACTTGCCTTGTGGGGGGCGCTCTGATGGATCCAATTTATATCTTAATACGTAGTGAAGAAAGAAAAGATCAAATGAAGAAAGTGGGAATGCGCTGAACTAAGTGCGCTTTGCCCTTGTAGATAGAAGATCAACGGTAAACCCTCCTAGCCATAACCTCGGATGCTTTGACGATTGGGGGATGAACCCTTAGGTATTGATTGAGCTTGAGCCAAGAGCTGAAAGCGATAGGCAAATATGTTCCATCTATGGAAGAGGGATGGATTCCCAAACATGAAACTGATTCATAGGGTCTCTAAAAGCAGAGACTTACACTCGTTTTCATTTAGAAGAGAAGTAAGTTCCTATGCCTATTGATGAAACAACTTCCGGTATTTCAACAGATGGGGTATGGAATGACTGCTCTTTCTATTCTAGCTCGAATCTAACCGGAAAAGGGAGGCTTCCTGCTCCTAGTAATAGGGGTGACGAAGCTTGGCACATGAACAAGGACTGCTGTAGAAGGTAGTCCCGTCTCATAGTCAACTAGGTGCATGATGCCCCTAAATTGAATTTCCTTTATTCGAGTAGGGGAGAACAATTTGATCAATAGGTTTGTTTGAATGAATAATAAGTTTTCGATGTAAGCCAGACTCAAAAGTCATCCTTACGCTATCACTTGACTCTTTTCTTTCTTTGGTCGAGCAGAGGGAGCGAGCGACAGAGGAAAGTAGGGAGCAAAAGAGCTGGTCAACGACACGTCTACCGGTTTTCAAGTCCTTTACTTCCAAGCCAGAGTTGCATTAAATCTGGTGTGTTCAATCCTATTTGTATATGCCTTATGGTACTTATGGACTTGGCGAAATAAGAGCATCTTTGATCCCGTTGGCCGAGTGAACCTTGAACCTGTACTTCAAAGCTAGAGCGCTTCTTTCGATTGAAAGGATTCCTTTTATTACCAAAGAGGGTAGGGGCCAATGATGAGTGGGACTTGGGGACTACGAGAGGGACAGTAGCGAGCGGGCAGCAGGCTAACTAGAATCTTAACCAGGCCTACAACACTTCCTTTTTAGATCGTGAACTCTGGCGAGGACAATTTTCCGTGTTAATTTCAAATCATTTCAAATCTAAGGAGCACTTATGTACTTCGAATCACTCGTTCGAGAAAAGAAAAGAGGGTTCCGGTGCCTCGACGTACTGATGCGAACATATGGGGTTGAACCCGGCGGTAAATGGGACAGGGCTTCTTCCGGGCGGGTTCTCTGAGACCTCATTTCTTAGCCGAATCACCGATCGGAGAAGTCATGAAGAAGTTAAGCATTAGGCCAATAAGCCTAGTCCTGCTTGTACACCTGGTCTTCCATTTTTGTCCGATCTCTTTCTTTCCAACAACTACTGTACTCTATTATACTACAATTGTTGCCTCGCTTCATGAGGTTCAACCAGAATTCACATCTGTCTTATCAGACCGCTTAAGATCCGTTAGGGCGGCACCCCCCGTCAGTCACTTGCAGTGGTTAGCTGCACGATCGGAATTGAGTCTATTCTATGCTTACAAGCGAATAAGCCCCTTCGGGGAGGCTTAGATTGCTCACAGGATCAAAGCACTTTCTTTATCAAAATCAAATATTTCATATTCCCTCGCTTCTTGCTTTAGTTTGATTGTAATTGTAGCCTTAGCGCTTTACTAATAGAATATAAAGAATAAAAAAGGGAAGGGCACTCTAGCCTGATCTTGATCTTAGGAATGGAATCGACAACTCTCTTTAATGAGCAAGACTCTATCCAGATCTAAAGAATCTGCCAAAGAGCCTTAGCCTTCTTCTAATTCCTTTACTTCGGATAGTTTATCTTATTAAGTTAAGCAGGGTAGGAAAGATCCTATCAGCCTGAACATGAGGTCTACCAGTGCGGTGCATCGAAGAATTTAGTTTCGAGAAGGCTAGCTGCTCGCACATGGCTACACTCTAACTGCTCTCATAACCTTCCTTTAGATCCCGTCTTTATTTTAACCGCTTTCAAGCAGTAGCCTACTCTTTCTAGAAGGGTGACTTCCCAACAGGAAAATGGTAGCAATAAAATTGCCTCTCTTTTCTTCTGTCAGATGTAATACCCGGCAATCAAGCCAGAGTTTGAAAGCAATCTAATCCGTTCCAGCCTCTTTTCAAGCAACTATTCAGCATTTACCTATGTGGCGGTCGGAGAAACAAGGGTGTGAGTCCAGCGAGAGGAGAATAGAAGTATGGACTCTAGCTGAGGAAAAAGTATGACTGCATGGAAGTGCAGACGAGGAGAGAACACTGAAAAAAGCAGGAAACTCTCGAGGGGGACAAAATAATAGAATCTAATATTGAGGCCGCTACTTGCTGAAAGACCCGTTGGAAAACAGATAACAAACCTACTCCCTCCCTATAGATAGGTCGATCCAGTAGCTCTTCCTGCGGAGTGGCCTAATAGAGAAAGTAGTGGGCGGACTTCTAGCTTCCAATCCAAGTAGTCTATTTTCAGTAAATAGATCCTCCCACCTTGCATCCATCGAAGTTGTGAACTCAATCTATCCAAGCAACGAAAAACCAAAAAGGTGCTTGGTAAAGAAGCAAATAAAGACGGGCGGGTTGGCCATTGCTTCCCTTCCATGGTTTCAACTAATCCATTAGGGAGAGGTTGAAATGCATAGAGGCCCGAGCGTGCACGGAGCAGGTGCATTCATTCATGAGTCTGACTTAACTTAAAGGCTTTCGATCTTACTTTAGGCTCTCGAGATGAGTAGGGAATGGAACCAGGCCGATATGCTTAAAGGGCTGAAATCTCCCTCAACCCTTAAGGAAGGTCGATTCCCTTTCCCTGACCTTATCTATATGATGGTAGATTAAGGGGCCTGCCTGAGATCTCGTTACAGGACCGTTGCGACAGGAAAAGCTACCACAGACTCAGAATGAACATATGCTAATATGCTTAACACATGCAAGTCGAGTCTTATTATTCCCAATTGCGTCTCGCTACCTCTCTCGTTTTAGCCCTCAGAAAGCCCGTACATACAAGAGGTTTCTTCCTAGGCATAGGGGTGAAGGAATTTTCCTCAGAAAATCTTCCTTCCCCCGGGTAAGACTGGGGTGAAGCTCTTGACTGATCCATAGACCCCTTTTCTAATTTAGATTTTAGAACCTTTCGAACCACTTGTATATGGGAGGGCCGGGAAGAGTCATTCCTTTATCGATGGGAAAACTCACGAAAACAAGTATAACTTGAATCGATATTTCAACCACGTCTTCCTACCATAACCCATTCTCTCATGTCTTATCTCGTGCCGCTGGAAAGCCAGCTAAGACGGAATTCATGGATTGACTGACCGACAGGTAGCGATTGGAGTTGGAGCACTGGCTCTACTAAACCTCGATTTAAATAGCCTCTTCTGACCAAGCACCCAAACCTGGCACTGTAGATCAATAAAAGCACGTTCGTAGGGCCTTCTGAGATGGCTTTTTGCAACTGATTCCTGAAAACGACGCAGTTGTTGGTGGTGTGGCTCCATGAGTGATGCCATTTACAACTCCCTTTTATCTCATCAGCCGATGGAATCACATGCCCTTCTGGAAGCTTCAACTGCCCATCTTTCAGTAGGGGATCCAATATTTCCTCGGCTGGAAAAAGAGTACATCAAGATCAGTCAAGTCATCACTTATTCGATTGTTGATTCTATCCCTAGCCAGGTCGAAAAAATACCATATAGGTTCCACATTCTTGGAAAAGCGGTATAGAGCTCTGTATTCCACTTGGAGTAACTCGGCTTATGAATGACCCTATCGATGTGAGTTGGGCTCCTGTTGGCGTATTCCTATTCGTATGATATCTCCGAAGCGAAGCTTCTCTTAACTATCTGTATTTGCACTAAAGGCCTATCTCATCATAGTAGGGTAGGCGTTGAGAGGCGAACTCATTCCAAGCATTCCCTAGATTAGATGCCCAATCTATTGTTCATGCCTTCTTTAGGATCTGATCTCCTTTCTACTCTACAGAGATCTTCCTTCTGTGGCATTTTGCCTTCCAACATCTGCACCTCCAATTCACCCAACAGCTAGGCCACCAAGCTAACTTCGGTTAGCTACTTAGGATTCAACACACAGAGGAGATTTCTAATATGCTTTTGTCTCCTGTATTCGTTCATTTGTCTCCTTTTCTTTCCTTATTAGGTATGCTCAGTTCTCTCCTTATTAATATATCTAAAAGTATGAGTTCTCTCTATATCTGTTACTTGGTCTCCTTTATGATCTTATATCTTTCAGATGGTTGTGATTCCTCATTAACAGCATAGGGTAGTTGCTCTCCTATAGAGATGCGCCCAAGTCTTCGTGCCTGGGGAACGAGAGGAGCTATCATTAGTTGTGATAATGAGTGAACTTTCTCTATAGGCGGTGGTGTTAGTCTGGGGTAAACTCCCCGCCGGTTCCCCAATGATATCCTTTGCCAATCGACTATATGTCCAATTGGCAGGCAAGGGAAAATTATGATCAGTCATTAATTTCTCTATACTCCTCGAAATCGCACTTACAATTCTCCTGGAAGCAAAATGAGACAAGGTTCTTGTCTGGTTTTCTGGTTGCCCCACAGGGTTTCCACTATTATCAACATCCATAATAACAGGATTTACTAAACTATCTAGATCGATCTGTTGTTGTTGCTGAGAAGCCGATAAATCTCTAATTGTATCCAAAAGAATGAGTTGATTATTCATTTTGAATGAAAAAAAAAAGGAAATTTCGGTCCCGAAACGACAAAAAAAACCTGTGATATTTTTTAAAGATCTTTTGTCAGGTTTTTCCTAACAGGAGTCTTGGGGCATTTCTTCTTCTCTTACGAGATTTCAAATTACCTAAATAGAATAATAAAGACTTTAGTTCGAACTACAGCTCGACTTCCTTCTGGGTCTGCTTTGCCTTGCTTTTCTCCCGTCACCTCTGGCTTGGCTATCTGCCTTTCCGACCAACTCATATGGTAGTGGGGACAGCTGACCACCACTTACGGCTTAGACGAAGACTTTCTTTGAACTACGGACTTAGCTTTCTTCCCCGATACAATCTATCAAAGAGCTACCTGTCTTTGAATTCACTTCCTGGGGCGTAGAAGAACTTCTTCTTCACTTCGTTGCCTTGTAGTGTCGTACCCTCACCCATTAGTTCAGTAGCTATCGTGCCTTCACCCAAAGAAGTTTCTTCGCTTACGAGATTTCCTTATATAAGAAGTTGTTCATTCACTGCCTATTGAGAAAGAGACATAGAGACGGAAGAAGGGACAGACGGAGCGGGACTAAGCAAATGAGAAAGGTAATCTAATCGCACATATAGGGGAAAAGGAACAACAATTGAGCTTGACTCACTATACGGCTTTCCTTACCCTCGACTACCTTTAGCTGAAGATCGAATTACTCTGTCCAGCTCCTTCTCGAATGTCCCATTAAGAAAGTCCCGTCTTGGATAATGACCGAAAAGCCACCTCTTTTAACAGTTCCAGTTACTTTCCACTCACTATAAGAAAATCCAATCGTCTCGGAGATTACTACTTTGCTCTTTAGATAGGTATTTTGTAACTTAAATCCCTTTTGAAAAAGAGACTTTTTGTCATTCTCTTGAAGCAGGGCAGCTCCCAAGTACCATTTGTCTCCAAGCCTATCTCCCACTTCCCATTGTGCTTTTGATGGAACCTCTCAATCGACGGGCGATTTCTAAATGCTTTGGCCAGGTAAGCGCTATGGACTAACTTCCTTACAGGCAGAGTTAGCAAAGGTAGAGACAGTCCGATCTAGCCAGTGAGCCGAAGCGCTAATCACAAAATAGCTCGTCAGTTAAGCTCTTCTGTGCTGTGATGTCCCTCTCATCTGTGCTTGCCGCCTTTTCACTACGGTTGGCTGACTCCGGCTTTCCAGGACATGCCATCCCTTGGTATGCTAGAAAGGTCAGAGAAGAAGGGAAGATACCTGTCTATTAGGGACTTCTCCGGAATCCGGCCCATAAGATCCAGGATGTCCTCAGACGTCCACATTGATTGGAAATTTTCTCTATCTTCTTTGCCAATAGAAAAGCTAGATAAAGGAGTTAGCTATTTGAGTCGAGCTAATAAAGCTATTTCTCTAGGACTGAGACTAGCAGGGCATTCAATACCAGCGAAGTCCGTAACATAAAATAGCACAACATGCCCTATTTAAATAAGATTCTATCCATCCCAGATCTCTAGGAACAGGGCTGACAGAAAGACCATTAATCGAAGGAGTCGGGATGTGAATCTTACATGGTGCTCTTCCTGCCACTCTCTGTCCAACTCGTTACGCAATTGACGTAGTAGACCTCTCGCATGACTTTTTTTCAATAATGTATTCAATCAAGACAAGAAAGAGACGTCGTAATAAGATCAGGTTACATGATTGGTCTGTGAAGGAAGATCAAGAAAGAGGATCAGACTTGAGCAGTTCAGGCTATGGAAGTTTCTATCTTCCCATAAATATATCTTTTAATGGTGTCGATAGCCTGTCACGTCATGGAACTGATCATCAACTGCTTTCGATCTTGAATGCTCTTTGATCACTTTCTGGGATGACAGTCAGTCTTCTCACCAATGGGCATCCGGATGAGTGAGATCGGTCTCCTTCCTTTGTCCAGAAACTCGGTCAATGAAGACAAAATCAGGTCTTTCCTAAGAGAAGTGCGAAAGGATTGTAGGCTAGATTCGACGGTATGCCTATTCTAAGGGCGAGATGCAAACTGGATATGAAAGACTTTTTGCTATCTTTGACAGATCCGCTGAGTGTCGAATGAATGGCTTGATTTCAAAACCTATCCGCCCCCGGGTCTGCTTTATATCGCCCTCCTCCTTCTAGGCTGCGTCAACTCCTTTCATACCCTGGATCAGTATTTTACTAGGTAATCATCAACTAGGCACCCTAAACTTCTCTCTTCTTGATCGACCTCTGAAAGAATCTTTCTAGGATACTGACTGCTCTTGAAGAAAGCGAATGGAAAAAGATCTTGCTCTTGGGCCTACGCCTTTTAGGATTCCTTCTCTCTGCAAGACCATTTTGTCTTAAGCATATCAGATAGAGCAGTCTTATACTGAGACCTCAAAGCGGCCCTTCTCTTCCTTGCTTGTGTGCTTATGTTGGCATATTAGAAGGCCATTAGACTCACTTACTTCTTGCGATCCTCAATTCCATCGAGCCTCGGCAAGTAGATGAACTCTTCCAGTTACCTCTTTCCTTTCTTCTTTATCGCATTGATCCGGTAAAACTCCTAAATAAGTTAATGCTGAAGCAGAACCATCTGCTGCCGCTGGAGTGCCTTTCGCACAATATATGTTGGTGATGGTAGTGGTAAAGGATGCATACTCATAAGGAAGGCCGGCTAGAGCATGAATGATCATGTCCTTTTTTCAACAACACAGGAGCATTGATTGATGGCTGCCAAAGCATCACACAGATAGCCTTAAACTCACGAAGATAAGTGGCCATGGGTTTGGTCCCTTTGTGTAGTGACAATTGGTTCTTGTCTATTTCCTGGTACTGGTAGATGCATGGACTATTCTCATTTGGTTATCTACATTGAAGCAAGGGATTTCAAAGATAGGTCAGCTGATGAAACCACCTACGCAGCAAGAATAGCTGAAGCTGGATATTTTTAGTTTATATGCCTCTTCTTGCCCTGCTAGTACTTTACCTTTATCAAGTAGCTTTGAATCGCTTGTGAAAGAAGGGATGTCCGCCCTTTCGTTAGGGCGATAAGATCCTAAGAATGGCCGGTTGGCATAAACCCACCATCATATAGCGTATAGTATAAGAGATGGGTGTTAGCGCCTTGTTCTATGGTACGGTTGGAATATCCATATCTACTAAGGCGCAGTAGTCAATCCGTCCAAAAAGACTATATTCCCTTGCTTTATGTCTTTCTTTCTTACTTTCTTCTCTTTGCCTCTTTGACTTTGATCCTTCCCGCTTGAGCTTCTTTTTCTTTACTAACTGGACTTTACGTGTTTTCTATTACAGGGAAAGAAGCGAGCGAAGAGAACATACTTAGGCACAAATGGCATAAGACTTGCTAAGGAAGGTATGATTCGAAAGAGGGGATTCTTTCCTCTGTCTCCTTTGCCCTTCGCACCTTGGAATATAGAATAGACACTTTTGAATCCCCTCTTTCATTCATCTCAGATGCACAGTGAATCACGAGACAGGAGCGAAGACCTTTGATATTGATATTCCCGGATC
>CAOJBK010670091.1:0-13873 GCA_948294925.1 Codiaeum variegatum | reverse complement strand
CTCTTCAAAACAAACTTTGACTCTCAATTTGATGTGATTTTGAAGCTTTCTCTCTCAAACTCTTAGAGAGCTTCTCTCTCTAAATCATTGGAAAAGATGAATAGTTGCTCCATCATCTTCTCATTAACTGTGTGAGTGAGTTTATTCGGCCAAAACTATTTCAATTAGTCTTACCCATTTGTATTTCATACAAACTAAGACATAATTGAAATTTTATTTTTGTGAATTAAACATCCAGATATGCTAGGATCCTGTAAATTTAATTACATGTTTAATTCTATCATCATAAATAATTAATTAAACTCTTTAATTAATCATTAATATGATACATACAAACTAATGGGAATTACCAATTGGTATGTGACTTACTAGGTTCATGTTCTAATTAGCAATGGGATAAAGAAAACTATTTTCTTCCCACCAAGTGTGTTAACCTAATTCCACACTTAGTCCCATAAGTCGTGAGTGACACCTAGCATAGCATATCCTCGACATAAAAATGGACCTCTTGATCATAATTGTCATGCACTTGAATCCCTTCATTAAGGATTCCCGATCTCAGCTAGGGTCATGGAAGAAGTCAAACCCTATATGCTAGATCATATGACTTCTGTCCGGTGTGAGTTCTCGATAAACCGGTTCCAACTAGAAACTATTTCCAGTGAACCTTATCCACCCTAGCCAGGGATTTGCATATCAAGAACAACCTGAAGTCATAAGATTCCCTTCTTTGTTATGCAAGTTAATAAATTCTATCTTGGTTAAACACTTATCCTAACATACCACTGATTATGGCTACCACATGCCATTTACCAAAATGTAACTAGCATCGGTATGTGAGAAGTAACAAACCACAGCCACCAATATGCCAGATAACATGTCACCTCAAGTCTAAGTATTATATGCACAATCATGATCTAGATGATGCGATATTGACTAGTAGGTAACAACTCATGTATCCATCATCTAACGTCACTATTCAACTTACTCATCCCATGAGTATGCTCACGTGTTGTCACGACATCAAATGTCTGTAGCATGAGACCCACTACCTCCATATCAATAAGTATCCAATACTCATCATGGATGACAACAGAGGTGATGGTCTTATGAATTAATGGCGTCCCTACCAATAATCCTATGACCATAAGCGACTTTAAAGCATCTATTAAAAGGGAAATTTGTCACTTATATTCTCAAACTCTTTGAGAATAGATTCCCAGCAGAATACTTAAGGGACATATATACATTCGATATAAGGAATGTTTTTACTTAAAGAACATATATACTAAAGCTAGTTAAGATTTTTGTTTACATTCACATGCTGAGTGTAAGCTCTAGGGCATACACTGCTAATAGATTTGCCTATGGTTTCTGCCTAGGTATTTTGGGGAGCTTCCTCTACCATGTTCACCTCCACTAACTCTAGTGTTACTATCTTCCTTTTCCTTACGATCTGCATTGTCGCTTTGGGGACTACGTCACCATAGACATGAAAGTCTGAACCAACTGGGAGAGGGATAGTCAGTCTACACCTTCAAATGCTCACTGAGGCATCTAGATCCCACAACAATGGCCTTCCCAATAGAACGTTGTAAGATATGGGAAGTTTAGTAACCACAAAGATCACCATAACTACTATAGGCTTTGGGGCTTTTCCCATTGTTACTGGTAGCTCAATAGTGCCCATTGCAGGAATAATTGCTTTGTCCAAGGTTTGGACTGGCACTTCTAGTGGTTGTATCTTCAACTCTTCTATGCCCATTTAGGTGAAAGCCTCTCATGATAGGAAGTTTATCAAACTACCTGTATCTACAAAGATCCTTTAAACCCTGAAGTTTTCCACCACTGCCGTGATTACTACTACTTCTGCCTTCTTGGTGGCCCTGCTGGCCGAACCTCCTGCTAACTGTCTCGAGCCATTGTAAATAACAAACTTTGATGGCTCGTAGGTTCAGGATTTTCCCTTCTCCTTATTACTGCTAAGAGGGATTTCTTTCGGTCCTCCTGTGAGGCAAAGGATATCCCCTGCTACTCCATCATCTATGAGTGCGACCTACATGGGGTTTGCTGGTCCATCTTGTTCAGCTTTTTTGATGTAGTTTTTTAGGTACCTTTATTGAATCACCCTCTCTATCTCTTCTAGGAGTGATCTGTAGTTGTCTATAGTGTGCCCATGGGTATTTTGAAACTTATACCACTGGGATCTATTTCTCTTATCTGGATCCTTCATTATCGGCCTCGACCTCCTCCAAATTTCTTTATCTTGAAAGATTGTGAAGACTACCTTTGTCTTGACATTTAATGGTGTGAATTTGGAAGGATCGAATCTCTCCCTTCTTGGTGGTTCGGCTTGCCTCTGTTGGGGATTCTGCCTACTCACTGGTCCCCCTAACTTCAGTGCAGTATCTTCTTTCTTTCCCCTCTTCTGGGATGAACTTACTTCTACCGGCTTCCTCTTCTTGTAGAACTTGCTTTCCCTAAAAGCATAATCATGTTTAATGTACTCTTTCGCTATAGCCATGGCCTTATTCAGTGTCTTAGGAGAGCTTCAAACTAGAGTTTAAAAATAGTCATGATGAGTTGTACACTTCTGTAAGGCTTCAACTGCTCAAGGCTCATCTATGTTAGTCACTTTCAAAGTTTCTCTATTGAATCGGGCTATGAAATCCCTTAGTGACTCGTCCGAACCCTATTCCACCTATTCTAGGGCTCGTGTAGGTGTATGTATTGGGATGATAGCAGAGAATATCTTTATGAATATGTTCACTAGACTCCATAATGAGTCCATGCTTCCTTCTGGCAGGCTGTCATACTACTTCACTACTGCTTCTTCAACGTGCTTCGAAAAGCTCAGCATAATGCTTCTTCTTTAATGGTTTACAACTCCACTAGATGTTTATACTCCAAGACATGTGCCTTTGGGTCTTTACTGCCATCATATTTTGTCATCTGTGGCTATTTAAACTTCTCAGGCATTTGAAACTCATCGACCCTTCTAATGAATGGGGGATCTCAAGTTAAAAGTGAAATCTTTTTTGTGGCCAGGCTTGGCTCATGCCATCTCTTCCATATATCTCCTCATGTCTTCCCTCAACATGGCTCTCGAGCCATGGTGGCTTGAGACTTTTTGATCATCTGCCCCCCTTCGGTGCACATATCTATGAAGGTGCCTTCGCCTACTCTCGAAGCCCCAGTGGGATCGACTCCTTTTGTCGTCTTCCCCTCTGCTTCATCTGGCTTTGCTAGTTGTGAGCCTACCTTCCACTCCTTCTCTACCATCCACTCCGGGCTTCCTGCTCCCATCTCCTAATCTTTCTTCTCTGGCTAGTATTTCTACTACCGATCTAACTCCACCACTTCCCTCTGTAGGTCTACTTGGTGGCACACTCCCATTTCTACACCAGTGGGGGTGTTAAAGTTCAAACTTCTACTCACTGCAGGGGGATCGTTGCCAACCTAGACTGGTTGGTTAGGTGTTGGAGCTGGCTGGAGTTGGGGGAGTAGTGGGACAAGATTAGTGACTAGGCTCTGCAAATTAGCCACTAATTCTAGGGTAGTGAGAGGTAGTCTAGATTGTGGGGCTGGAGTTGAGGAGCTAGGCATTTAAGTTTGCTCCATGAGGCATTGAAGAGTCTATAATGAGGTAGCTATATTAGTCCAGGCCACCACTAAGATCTGGGTGTTTACGGAAGTGTTTGTTATTTGAGTTGTGTTGGCAGGTGGAGGACTGTCCTCGTTGTACGTTTCATTGTGAGCGTATTCCATTCTGAGAGCTATTTGTGTAGGTTTTAAAAGATGATGAATGAAAGAATCGTCAGTGTAATGATTCTCAGAGAAAGAATAGAAGAAAAATGGTGAGAAAACTCAACGTTTCCCACAGACGGCGTCAATGATGCGGAGTGTGTCTCCACTGAATTTAAATGGAACTCCTCTGGTTGTATTGAGATTAACCTATAAGGCAGAAAAAGATCAGGAGTGGCAGGATGGGTGTCCGGCGTAAACCCTCCAATGATCAAGTCAATTTGATAGAGGAGTTGAGAGAGAACTCTCAGAAATGGCTTGAATGTGGCTTTTAGTGTTTTGCTTATCTTACTTGTGTGAGGCGTTTTGATGGGTATTTACAGGGTTGAATCCTTGTAGCTGGGAGACGGGTCTGCTCTGGGTAGACTGTAGAGTACCCTTGATGGGACTGTGACATGACCGGAGGGTTGATGAGTGATGTAGACAGCTATCTCTATCAGTCGTCCAGACCTCGAAGGCTAACAAGCCAAGTCTCTAAGGGTTTTGGGGTTCGGGGAGCGATTAGCATACTTGCAAAACTCGGATTAATCTCGAATCCCTAGTTGGCCTTAAATCAGACTAATGTAGGGTCGTATCAGGTTTGAACTGAACACTTCGAACTATTTTATGCAATGATAATCTTTTAAATACACATAAAATCAGCGAAACAGATGTAAAGAAAACAATTAGCAGCAATCCATATTCTGAAGGTTCAATCTAAACTCAATTTAAGAAAGCTGGCTGCACTTTTCTATTTTATTGTCAACCATGTTTGAAGAAACATTGATCACATCTCTAACAGGAAGCCATCAGAAATGTTTGAAGAAACACTGCTATCATACATAAATATTAAATTTTTGCTGCTGATTTCACAAATGGCTTTAAAAATTCATGGCAATGGTAGCTGATATCTAACGATCAATCTCAGTTACTGTTTCTGATTCTGTTATTTAAGATCTCCCTGTTCAAGATTGTAGACAACAGTAGCATCCATTAATTAATAAAAGAGTTGAAAGATGAGTCACATTTTTGCATCTTAAAAAATTCAGAACATTGATTAGAAATCAAACTAATGTTTACTTTATCCTTATGATACGATGAACAAATAATGTTGTAGCGAAAATCCTGCCTCAGCAGTGAGCTTTCTAAAAGATAATTGCACTTTTTTCACTTTCGAATGGTAAAGATATTTACAAAGTCGAATAATACTCAACTACATGGACAGACATGAAAGGTTAGGCTCCCCTAGAGACCAAAATTTCAAGATACCTTTTTAATTTTTTTGGGCTTTCGTTGGACAGTAATAAGTATCTATTCCTCTACTGTCATTAACTGGTTTCACCTCTTTTTCTTTTTCTCCACTAAAAAAAACACATTCTAGAATAATTTTTATTGATAGCCCTTCAACTTTAAATTAATGCACTTTATGATACTTAATCTTTATTTTGTAACAGAGTTATTCCTGAACTCTTAGATTTATAACAGAATAGGCTTTTTGCTATCCTAATCTTTTCTTATTTATATTTTCTATCTCAAAAATCTTTTTATCTTTTTAATTAGATCCAATTAATAAATATTTATTAGTCCACTTAATTATAGCATTTAAAAAATCTATTATTCTCCTATAATTATCACAATCGCAATATCCTTTTTCGTGATTTTTGGAGTGTTCTATAGTTTTAAAAATTATTTGGTTCATATATTTATTTTTTAATTCTAATATTACATCTTCATCACTTAATGCTAACATACTAATATTTTTTTAAATTTTTCTAACACTAGTATTATACAACTAGTCTATCTAACCTTTGTTTAATCTCACAAGTAACATTTATATATTTTCATAATAATTTTTCAATTTTATTTCTTATTTCATTACTAATATTTCTTTGAAAAAATTCTTTCAAAAAATTTATTCTTTTTTTTTTTTTAATTTTAAATGTGTTTTCAATCTCTTTATTGGAATATTATTGTGAAACACATCTCTGCCTATTTTCAAAGGAATTATGAAAAAAATCAGAATTCACTATCTCATTGGCTTTGATATCAATCAATGTGAGTATGCTCTCCCTCTAAACCAGAGGCGGAATAGAGAGCTACTATTAGAGGATCTTATATATGGATTCTATTTTTTCTAATTTCTTTCAGCCACTCGTATTCGTTATGATAACGAGTGCTTGCAACAAACACCAAAGGGCCTTTATTCTTGAGGATGAAATCTTCAAATTCACTCTGTTTAAGAGTCAACTCTTCCAAATTCTTAGAATATTTTTCTAAGGATTTGTTCAAAGAGTCTACACAATCTATAATAGAATTTAATAATCCTATTACAGGATCATTGCCTGCACTATGATCTAGGTACTAACAATCAGGATTCAAGTGACTATTGCTCATCCAACAATAGTTCCCAAGCACTAAGTCTTTAAAACATAAATGTTATAAACATTTATAATGTAAAAAACATTTATAATATAAAAAACATTTATAAAGTGTATATATATACCTCATAGTTTGGGTACACTAAGCTTTCTCAAATGTTTCAGCTCCTCTCTAGACTCATCACTAGTAATATCTAACTAGGTGGAGGTTATGGCTGCCTTTCTTTCTTTCTGGTTTGGGACTTATTGCAACACTTCTGGGTATCAGACCGTCTTAGAGAATGAAGATATATATAGAAGCAAAGATGTTCTTCAACTAAAGACTTAAGAGAATAAGAGCTTATAGATAAGCAAATATTATTTTATAGAAATTCTGAAGAGGTTTTTTCTCCTCTAACACACTGAATGAGGACCTATATATAGAGGTTACAAAGCTAGTATCTCTGGTACTTTTTTCCATCTCAAAAGTAAAATAATTATTACATGACCACAATAATTGACACTACATGGACAATTGGTGTCTCTAGTACTGTTATCCAGCTGTATACAATAATACACACACATAACCTTATCTTTTATCACACAGAAGATAAGGAATCTTATCTATATGGATAAGTTCTTTTCTAAGCACCAGTGTTTTTAAAACACCTTTATCTGGTAGTGTCTTTATTTTGGTGGTCACTAAGAAAAGCAATTCCTCAATTATACACACTGAGGTTGGCGTCATGGATGATGAAATTCTCACTCCATCATTGAGTTGGATACTAGATCATCCATACTCTCTTAGGAATCCCTGTAGTCTTTTGCCATTTCTTCTAAGCGTTGTTCTCTGAAAGCAGCTACCTTCTTCTAGGTCTTCATTGTTTCTGGCATGAATTCCGGACTAGAGTCTTGATCAACTAGTCTTAGAAACAAGTTTTATGCTTCCCCATGTCCGCCATGTTCTACTTTAGTATGGTCAACATAATGGGACCAAATGGTTACAAATATTTTACCATCTCCGAGAAAGATATAACTGTTTGAATAGATTGCCTTCTCCAAGCCAAGTTTGAAAACTTCAATCCATAAAACTTTGGATAGAACTTTACATTCTTTATATTTATTAAATTAAATTTGTATGCTTTGGTTATTGAACTTTTGAGCCTCCAAAAGCTTGCCATAACAGGATGGAGATCCCATATTTAATAAGGTTGACGAATTCCTCCATCCTCGTCACAATCCACAATTGTACTGATTATATGGAATGAGACAATTTTTGTATCATTTTTTAATATTTGTAAAGATTTTTGTATTACTTCTGGAAGTGATTCACACAGAACATTATCTTCTTTGTTTATTTCAATAAATTCTATCAAGCCTGCCTTGTTATATGGAAGGCTTTCTTTTGCCATTTCTACTTCAACTCTAAGCATTAGGCCTCCATATGATTACCAATAGGCATATGGATGGAGCATAGAGTATTCTCCAAGAGAACGGTCTATCGAGTCTTCCTGTTTGATTTTTCTAGCATAAGCCAATTCATTAGGAATGTAGGAACTCATTTCTTCAAGAAGTCTTCCTCTTTTATGAATATCTAGTAGAAAAACTTTTTCATCCAATTTTCAAATATCAAGCTGTCTTTCTAGGTGTATCATGAAAAATATAGCTTCATCTATGAAATTTTGAATTTGCTGGAAATTTTTTAAATTCAAACCTCCCTGTAATCCTAAACAAATCATATATCCTTCTTTGGAAAGACCATAATCGTACTTAACAAAGTACCAGGAATTTTCTTCCTTGCAGGTATTGTCTACCTTAGGGTGATCTACCCTCATGACTTCCATGAATGCCTCATGAAATTCATCACCTTTTTTTTTTCAAAATCTTCCAAGGTGTTTTCTTTAGGTGATGGTTGGGTCTTTAATCCAAACATTTCCCAAACTTTGGCACCTTCAGCAGTCTCATTTTCCAATTCCTTTTTAGACTGTTCCTCTCTCCATTCAGGCTCAATGCATCCATAGGTATATTTGCACTCTTTGGTTTAGAGTAAAATACCTTGAAATCATATTTTCCAGATGGTTCACCTTGAAGTTCCTCCATAACAAAGTTTGGTTTGGAATATGTGAGGATTCACTGGCATTTCCACTAGCCTCAAAATCGCGACTCAAGCTATCACCAGTGCTTTCATTACTCTTTTCTGTGGCTGAATCATCATATTCATAGTCATAAGAAGGATCACACATTCCACTTCCTGGGAGATCCCAGATGAAATGTTCATTAATTTTAGAGACATAAATTGGTTTTCTTTCTGGAGTAAAACTATGAACATGAATTTTTTCATCATATTCATAGGTGTTATTCTTTTGATTATGCCTTTCCCAAGCTTCTCTTTTTTGTTCAAGGGTAAGGTTAATTTTTACCAACCCTTTCCAGATAGGAGTTTAATATATCATTGGTTTGAGGTTTTGGTTTAACCTCTTCATTCTTCTAAACTAAGGATTTCTCTGATTTTTTATTAATCTTTCTAGAGCTAACCCTATCATTTGATCTCGTTGTTTTCTTCCCAAGACATTCTGAAACCAAATGCCCTTGTTTTTTACACCACCAACACAAATCATTTTTTGATGTTTACGCTTTTCTTTTCATTCCAGAGGAACCAGAGCTAATGCTCTTGGGATTTTTACTCCCATCACTCTCTTTATTTGGGCATTACTTCCTAGTATGCCCTTCCCTTTTGCAAATCCAAGATAATTTGTTTTTTGCAGCAAGATCCATCTACAAAATTAGACAATTCACGAGAAAGAGAATCAGCTATTACATTTTTTATCAGAAGGAATGTACTCAATATCAAATATGTAATAACTAAACCATTCTTGTAATCTTAAAAGTCTAGTTTGTCTATATTTTTTTAGATTCAGTTTCATGAATCCCTTAAGATAGGTTAAATCTATTCTAATGACAAACCTTTTTGGTGCTAGGAAGATATAAAATGCTTTAATACAATTTTTTTTGCTGCTAATACTTCATTTTCATGGATTGGATAATTAATTTCTGCCCCTTTAAAGGTTCCAGACCAATACTTCCAGATTTATTGTGGCTTTCTATATTTTATTTTTAATACTGCACCCCAGCATTTATCAGAAGCATGTGTTTCTAAGACTAACTCATCATTGTCAGCTGGTAAATTTAAACAAGGAAAAATTTTCATTAATTCTTTTACTTGTCTAACTGCCTGAGTATCTTCTTCTTCCCAAAACCAAGGAATTTTATAAGGTGCTTTCTTAGCTATTCATCCTAAATATTTGGAAATATTTTTTACAAACTATCTAGCATAGTTAGCAAGGCCACAAAATCTTTGTACCTGCTTCTATCTTCTAGTTCATCAGGAAAGTTAATAAGTTTTTCAGAGATATGACTTTGTAGTCAATTTTTTCCTTTTTCTATTTCTATTTCTATCTCTAAAAACTTTACTTTCTCTTGGATCCATTCTATCTTTCTTTCAGATAGAATCATACCTTCTTGTTTGAAGATATCAGTCACTTATTCTAGGTGACTCATGTGTTCTTTTTCATTTTGGCTAAAAACTAACACATCATCTATATAGACCATGCAAAATTTCTTCAATGCTTTAAAGGCATTGTCCATTTTACGTTGAAATGCGTCTGGAACATTTTTCAGGCCGAATGGCATGACTAGTCATTCATACATCCCCTGAGGAGTATTGAATGGTATAAAAGGTATAGAACTTTCTTTCATTTTTACCTGCCAATAACCACTTTTAAGGTCAAATTTAGAAAATATCGAAGGTTGTTTTAAACTTACTATATCAATTACATCTCCTGCAGTAGGGATCTTATAACTATCGTCTTTTGTTTCTTTGATTACTTGATGATAGTCTATAACCATTCGTGCTTTTCATCGCACCTGCTCTGCATGGTTAAAAACCATAAAGGCTGGACTAAAATGTGGACTATCACTATCCCTAATTAATCCTTTTTCGAGCAATTTAGGAATTTACTTATCAAATTCCTCTATCATCTCATTTGTATATGTTATGTTTCTAGTGCAGATGATAGTACTGGGATCTTTTAGTTCCAACTTAGCTGTAATGCCATTTAGAACCCATAACTTTAATGGGTCATCACTAAAGTTATCAAATAGTTTTACTAAGAACTTATCCCACTTTGTTCCCTTTAGCTGAAGGTTTTGTATAATAGGTTTTTCTATTACACTTCGTGCATTAAAACACAATTTATCGTACCATGAAGTACCATTTGGATTTTCACTAAATAAACCATCTATCCAAGCTTCACCACACTGTGCTCGCACTCTGAATGCTGGTTCACAAGGAGTAGATCCACACAACTCTGAAATTTTTACCGGATAAAAGCCAAATTTCAACTTTAATCTAGGATTTTTCAGAGATGTAATTTTTATACCTCATAAAGAGACCAATGGTCTATTTCCTTTTGTCCTTTTAAAAATACATCTCTTAAAATGATATATGCATCTAATTCTGGAAAAGTTAGGACTGTACCAATGGTGAACTTTTGTCCACTTATAGCAACAGGAACTTGTTATACATAATGTGTTACCAAGTTCTTTTGTTCGCCTGCCATTCTAAGTATCATCGGCCGGGCCAATGGTTTCCACCATTCATCAGGGAGTGCATTGGGTCTAGCACTGCTAATTATTGCACCTGTGTCAATTAACGCATCTAGAGAATAATCATAACAACTTGGAAATTTAAACGTTAAGGAAATATAAGTACTTAAACATGGTTCCTTAGTACTGAATATTCTTGTTGATGTCATGGGTTTTGGACACATCATTTCCCATATATCTTTAAGTGGAACATATCGTTGTTTGGAAATCTTTTAGATTTCTTCTACAACCTCAGAAATTAGTTGTACGTGGTTAATAACACATATACTATCCCGATTCTCCTCATCCTCATAAACAGGTATATTGAGGGTTTTATATCTTACAAATTTTCTACTATTTTTTGAAGATGATGATGGCACATCTTCCTCTCTTTTCAAGGAATCTTCTATATTTCTAGGAATGTTTTCCACTTGGGAATATGACCTAGGTAATTCATAAGTTGATCTTCTAGGAGGATCAAAGATTTTGAGACTTTTCATAGGTTCTTCTAAACTTAAAATGATATTCCTACCCTTTGACAGATTTGAGAAGATCCTATTAATCTAGAGGTCTCAGTTGGTTCTTGCAGAACCCAACTTTTTTGCCAAGTTAGTTCTAAAGGATTGATTTCATTTCTATGAAACTTTTTATAATTGTCTAACCCTTCTTCAAACAACTCATTTATCTTTGAGATGTTCCTCACTCTAGGATTAGTGGTATTTATTAACCTGAATATAATCCTAGTGTGATACGCTAAATATTTAGCCTGGGAGCTCATTCTATTCATATTTTGAGATTTGATCCTTAATGTTAAGGAATTACCCAAACACCTATCACATAAAGATACCATGTAATTAGGATAGGACTTAAACCAGACTAGACCATTAGCCAAGTTAGTTTGTACACCTGATATCAGCTGATCTTGAAATAAATTCTATTGTTTATCTAACATAGCTACTATCACATGACTATCTACCGGTAAATTTAATAACGAAATAAGTCTTACTTGGACCAAACCAATATGAATATATTGGTAAGTTCCCTTTGATTTATTTACCATTTCTTTGATTTTTGGTAAATTTATCAAGGGTACGTCCAACGTGTCTAGATTTGTACTAGAAACTTGAGTTGTTGACTCAGATTGGGAGACATCAATTATTGATCTGAAATTAAATTTTGATTTACTGTAAATAGTATTGATGTCTACATTTGGGAGTTTCCATTCTAGGTAACTCTTTGATGGGTCATCATACTGAAATGATTCTTCCTATACTAGAGAATTTTCCAAAGGAATCAACTCTTCATCAGTGATACCATCTTGGTTACTCATCATGAATAACTGGGTTGTCTACAAATCAGATTCATCTATGTCAGTTTCATATTCAGAAACCACTTCATAAATTGAATTTATTTCATAGTCTATATTTGAGTATTCATCTTCTTCTATAGGCTCATATTCTAGACTCATTTTCAAAGAAATCTTTTCTCAAGTTTTCTTTTCGTTTACCTTTCTATGGGCAAACATTTGCTCTGTGTTCTTTTAAACCACAGATCTAGCAGCATGAACAACTGCTAAGAGGTTTTCCTTAAAGACACTTAGGGCTCTAACATATTTTTTCTTAAAGGCATCTATCCTATATTTGTCCTTCAAGTTTGTTTCTTCTCATAATAAACCTAGTAGGCTTATTCGGTGATTTTTTTCTCATTTCTTTCTCTCCTTGATATTCTCCTTTTTCTATATCCTTCGAACCTTCTCTTTTTGGGAGAATATTTTTTCTCATGTCCAGATTCATTTCCTGTAGAACAACCATATATATCTAAGAACAACAATTCTTGTTCAAGTAAAGGAGACGCTTTGCATCTTGCCTTACTTGGAGTTCAGTACATGCCTTTTTCATGGCATACTTAACTGTATGAATTCTCTCTCTTAGACCCTCAACAATTTTATCTTCCTTTAGGAGAAGTTGGTAGGTCGTCTTTGCTACTTCTGGCCAAGGTTCTGGCAGTTTAGCAAAGAACATTTCTGACATGTGATTTTGAGTTTTGATGTTTAAATTATAATTATATTTTTGAAATTCACATGCATAATCGTCAAAATAACAAGTCATAGATTTGTAGTTTTATTAATGCCATTAGAGATTGTTCTCTCTCTGATGATTCTGTTGATATTAAGAAACCACAAAATTATCTTTTCAGGGCATCTACGATTATGGCTAATACTTCATCAGGAAGCACAACCTTTCTAATTTCATCCCTGATAGTCGATTGGATTAGAAGCTGATCCCAATAATTTTGAGCATTTCCTACCAAAGTTGCTTTACATAATTCTTTGGTGGCCTTAGGTGAGTAACTCCTTGATTTGGTTGTAAACCTAATCATGGTAATCCACTTATCTATCCTCTCAGACGTATGTTGTTCACAATCTAGGTTGAGAAAAGCTGCAAGACTTAGTACAAGTCTTAACGAATTATCCCTAGATATAAATTTTGCCTTAGTTCTATGGGATAATTTGGTTTGTACACTGCCCTTTTTGTGGCAAGAAGCTCATTAATGTTCTATCATCTATATGCATTCAAACTTCTTCTGATAGTCCTAACGATTTTCAAAGATTTTAGGCCAAATCATCACTGCTTAAGTTAGTAGCTCTTTTATTTGCATTCGCAATATAAGGAACCATTTTTTCTTTCCTTAATTTTAGGATCTCTTCTTCAGAAATAGGTTTTGAAGATTCTATTGGATTCTTCAATGCATTTTCTCGCTCGATTGCATCGAATCTTTCATTCACCAGTTTTCCTACTTGGTCTGCTAATGCTTTTCTTTGTTCTGGTGAATCACCAAATCTTCCTTGAGTATGAAGATTCTCAAGAAGACAGTTCACTTCATCATGCAAATTTGTTAATAAAGTCATTTTTATAGGAGTTGAATTTACACTACTCTCTTCTGGTTTTGTCATATTTTAGAATTACTACTACTTATGTAAAAATACTAACAACTCCAATTATTTTAAATATTCCTTCCCAAAAAGTCAGAAAAAAAGTCAATTTTCCTGAAGTGTGATATTTTTCAAATTAAATAATCTTTTGCAAGTT
>CAOJBK010669886.1:0-13870 GCA_948294925.1 Codiaeum variegatum | reverse complement strand
TATATATATATATATATATATATATTTACCAAATAAATTTCATTCAATAATCAGGACAACATATGTCAAGATACAGAATGTTAACCAACTCTACTGGTTTAATGACTCGTCAAGACTCATCAAGCATCCTTCGTTTGGCTTACAAAGCTAGCCAATCTGTTGCATGGTTTCCAGCTCTATATGACCACTCAAAGGAACAAAAGACAAACCTCTGCTTGAAGCTGTTAATTGCATCTAAAAAAGGCCCAATCTCCTAATCTGAAGGAAAAACTACGAGCCACGCAGCGAAAAATCTGAAAGATCGATTTTTTATTTTCAAAACTTTTGTAAAACATAGTTCCATGCCAAAACTTTTTTAGCATGAATGGTTTAGTTGTTCATTAAACTCTTTAATGAACAACTAAATCTAGGTTTGGACCCATAATCTCATTTAAAGATCTTTAGTCAATTGTAGTGCAAAAAACAATTGTAACTTAGGAGAGAGATTGAAACATCAAATATCTTAACTCCCTCCTTCATTAAGCTCCTCAAATACAAAGCTTCTAGCTTGACTCACACCGAAACTTTCCCAAGAACTTGTATCTCCTTGCCTCTTCCAAGAAGTTTGAACCCTCTCTCCATTGGTTACCCAAATGTGGTTCTAGCTCCTCTACTTGAGACCTTGAGAATAGGAATTTGTTTTGGTCTTTTTGAACACTCCACGCACTCCTTTCACAAAGGTTTAGAAGAAGAAGAGTTTGTAATTGAAGAACTCTTTAATAACAAACTCAAATCTCTCTTAATGGAGTGGTGTTTTTCAACTTTCTCTTTCTAACTATTAGAGAGCTTCTCTCTATAATTTGATGGAGGAGAAGATGAATAGTATTTAGTTAAAAAACACTTAGGGAACAAGAAGAGAACCTAAAGCTCTTATACCAACAACCTAGTCTCACTTTTCCTTAAATTAAGGAGGAGACTAGGAAATGTGTCTATTTGACTAATTGAATATTTGACATGGCAATTAATCAAATAACACTTAGGCATAATTAGTAGTAACTCTTCTTAATCCATCATTAACCACATCTAATATGGATTAGATTAATCATCTCATGATTAAACTTAATTATTTTATTTTAGCCAATACCAATTTAATTAGTCATACCCATTTGTATCTCATATAAACAAAGACATAATTGAATTAATCCCTTTGTGAATTAAACTTTAAGACATGCTAGGGTCATTTTAAATTCAATTAAAAGTTTAATTCAATAATCATTAATAATTAATTAAACTCTTTAATCAATTATTAATATGATTTAATTCTAAGCCATGGGAATTATTTTATAGTGTGTGACTTGCTAGGTTTATGTTCTAGTTAGTAATGGGATAAAGAAAACTCTTTTATTTCTTCTAAGTGTGTAATCCCATTACACACTTAGCCCCATAAGTTATGAGTGATGCCTAGCATAGCATATCACGACTACCTAATTAGAAATGAATATAGTCGATTGTATCCTTAACATTGCATGGACATCTTGATCATAATTACCATGCACTTGAATCCCTTCATTATGGATTCCCAATCTTAGTTAGGGTCATGGAATAGTCAAACCCTATATGCCAGATCATATGAGTTTTATCTGATTTAAGTTATTAAAAAATTGATTCCTACTAGATACTCTTTCTAATGAATTTTAACTTCCTTGCCCAATGATTTCAGTATCAAGAATGACCAGAAGTCATAAGATTCCTTCCTTATTTACCCAAGTTAATGAATCCTTTCTTGGAGATCACTTATCTCAATATATAACTGATTATGGCTATCACATGCCATATACCAATACATGGATAGCATCAGTATATAAGCAGTAACAAACTATAGCCACCAATATTCTAGATAGCATGTCACCTCAAGTCTAAAGATTATATACACAACTATGATTAAGATGGTAAGAAATTGACTAGTTGATAAATGCCATGTATCTATCATATAATGTCACTATTCGACTTACTCATCATATGTGTATGTCTACGTGTTGTCATGACATCACATGTCTATAGCATGAGACTCACTACCTCCATACCAGCAAGTATCTCATATTTGTCATGGATGACAACAGAGGTGACAATCTTCTAGATTAATGACATTCCTACTAATAATCCTATAACCATGAACTTGGTTTAAAATCTATGGCAATGAGAAACTATTTTCATATTTCCAAACTTTTTGAGAATAGGTTCTCTCAAATAAGACTTAAGGAACATATATACGCTAATCACTAAAATGAATGGAATCAATAAATGAAACATAAATATCAAAAGCCATTATGGGATTAAGGTTACAAATATATATACAATGTACATGCTCTAGGGCATACAACCTTAAAAACTATGAAGTTTGGATATGAGGCATTCACAAGAAAATAGTCCTTCCGAGCTCTCCCCACTCTTAAGTAAGTCTCAAAAGCACCAAACATCCTCTCCCTCATCTGTATAGGAAGATTAATGGGTACCACCCTCTCTTCGGTGGATTGGGCTATCACACACTCTCTAAGAAAAAACTCCATTAGATCAAACAAGCCAATCATAATATGCCTCTAAGTAAAGGTGATCCCAATAGAGTAGAGGTCCACATCATCAAACTGAACCATATGGAAGGGTCTTCAGATGACTTAAAATGGCTAAACCAACAGGTACATGTCAGAAACTCATATAGAAAGTGGGTGAAGTTACCATAAAATACCCCAGTCAATGTGGCTAAAATACGTCCGTAGTTAGAAAAAGTAAAGTTTTCCTGATCAGGGATGTAGGAATCTTTGTACCATACTCTCCCTATCAAAAAATGGAATGTAGTCTCGAACTATGATCCTAGGAGTAATCGTCCCGATATGGGCAAAGGCCCAAAGCTGGAAAGAAAGTGAATAAATAAGTAATATGGAAAAAATCAAGGCAGTCATAAAAATTAAAGGGTAATAATGACCTCCCATATAATAGTAGTCGCATGGATAGCTGCTCTAGTGACTCCATACAGAATGCCCATGCATTTGTATACTACAGCTAGTGTGGCTCTAGACTAGTCATACCCGCCCAGCTCGCTCAAGTTCTCCAATGAAGCCAAGATCCCCAAATCAACCCAACCGGCCTCATTGTACAAACAAAATAGTAGATAGGATGATCACCAAATAGACTCTAGCACACTGGTCAACAGAGTACTTCACTAGGTCCATCCGAGATAGCAAGTCAAGCAGGTCAGTTCTGGGAAGCAACCTTACAGAATTGCGCTCCAATGGCTCCCCGAGTAATTTGGCCACCTCATTAATAGGTCATGGCAGTGTGTCAAAGATGACAGTCCTATGCCTAAAGGGCATACCTGTCAATCAAGCCCACTCAAAAAGGGTTATGTTCATCTCCCCCACCAACAAGTGAAATGTGTTGGTGGTCCACCACCACCTCTGAACTAGAACGAAAATCTAATTCCTATCAGGAGATCACTTTATGTCTATACTCATCCAATCAGAAAGATGAGTCGAATCAATGCATCAAGCCATAACCTTATGATCGCGCAAGAAACCTATCACACTACCTAATCTTGATCTACCACCTTGCTGGTTAAAAGTTCCGCCCTACAAGTATGCATTCAATATTATCATTTTCTACTCATATTTATTTCTAAATCTATTTTGTTTCTTTAGCTTAAAAATAAATGTGAGTGAAAATAAATAGACGTGCCAAAAAAATCAATATAGAAAAATTCAAACGGCATAGAAAATAAAGAGAGATAAAATACATATCGAATGAAAACCATGCCAGCTCGTATTCTCCTGCCAATTCTTTAGAAGGTCGACATTGGTAGGTGTTTACGGCTCCTCGTGTTCCATCAGCAGGTGATCGGTAGTGTCCCACTCTGGTAAATGAATAAAATCATCAGAGTCTGGCTGATCAACAGACAAGTCAGGCAAGTCACTCGACAATTCTTCTTCTGTTGCACCTAATTTTGGATTGTGTAAGTCCTCGAAAGATGGGATGGCTTTTCCCTCTAGAGACGCATTCAGACACGCTGATAAATCTTCCTCCTCCTCTTGAATAAAATCGGCTGGTATCATCTAAACCTTCTTCCTAAGTAAAAAACTTAGAAGAAGAGAATTTGAGAAAATGAAATGAGAAATCCTGAAGGTATGAAAAAAATGAAGCTTTCAACCCCTTTTATAGGCAAAGGCTTAACTACCGCATTAAGTGCATTCACACTTATCAATCACGTTTCTACAAACGAGACTACTAGGAGAGGGCGTGGGGGGCAGGGGGGGGGGATGCAGTTGTGAACCCTAATTTTTGTACCATTAAATTCGGTCCGTTAATACAAGCCCAACGATTTAAATCGAGCTCAAATCAGATTTCAAACGGATCCATAAAAGCTAAAAAACTAAATTGAATCAGACCGAACCGAACCCATAAAATTGGGCCCAGTGACCTAAGTCTAAGAACGCATCTGTTTTGCACAAACACATGTGTTTGGTACAAAATACATGTATTTTGAGTCCTAGGGCTTTTGGCTCAATTACCTATAAATTAAGACTTTCATGACCGATCGAAATATAGAATTTTATCGAGTTCAGGCTTATTTTTTCAAGCTCCAGACACTTCTAAACACCTCCTAAAGACTAAAATTCACTCTAAATTGAATAAAAATCACATATAGCCTTTAGAATTCACCAATAACACTTGTTTGTCAGACGGTTGTGGGTTCAATTCCTACAGTTCTAGTTCAGATAGTCAGACACTGGTCCTCTCCTAACACAACGGAGACTCGTTCCGAATGTAATTTAATTTTTGTTTTCTTTAGGGATGTGTGCCTTCCTTAGAACCTGAAGTGGAGTAAAGGAAGGACCCCTGATTTACTTTTCCTACCTTTACTACTTTATTCGATTGTCATGCATTACTAGCCTGTTCATGCATCATATTTTTCCATGGACATCTGTTCATGCGTAACGTGATATGCCATACATACGTGAAATCAAGGTTTTAACCAAAATCAAATTTTATTAAGCCAAAAGTTGTTATTAAAAAAGTTTAAAACTATTTCTTTCTAAAATTTATTTTTATTAGATCATGAATCTCCAAACCCCTTTGGTTCGAGGCTAACCTTTTTCTAAAATTAGGAAAATTAATCAAAATTTCCTAAAATGGATTTTTTATAAAAATGGTTTCTTAATCACCATAGAAAAAGCTATTTTTCTTAAAGAATTAGATGGCGACTATAAATCCTCCACACACCACGTGCCTGCCAACGAACACCTGTGGATGCACAAATGAGGGACTAATCCATAATTAGGATGCCATGTGAAATCGAAATCCTCATGGTTGATTTCTTTGAGCCATAAACTCAAAGGCGCACTGGAAAATACTACAGGCTCCTAGCGAGGCCTCACAAGAAGAAGCACATAATTCCCCATATGCCATGCATCCAGAAATGACTAAAATTTATAGTACTCTGTGACTTCATTATTGGTTGCCTGGGATGAAGAAATATGTGGCAAAGTATGTTTCAAAATGTTTGACATATTAGTGGATTAAAATAGAGCATCAAGCACCAATTAGGAAATTGCAACCATTGTCAGTTTCAGTATAGAAATGGGAAAGGGTAATTATGGATTTTGTTTCTAGATTACCAAGAACACCAAAGAGGAATGATGTTGTGTGGGTAATCATTGATAGATTAACTAAGTTAGCACACTTCCTACCATTTAGATGGGCTAGTTTACTTAATTACTTAGCGAAGAAATATAGGAGTGACATTGTCAAATTACATTGTGTGTCAGTGTCTATTGTATCAGATAGAGACCCTAGATTTACATCTCAATTTTGGGTAAGCCTTTAACAAGCCATGGGTACTAAATTGAATTTCAATACTGCTTTCCATCCTAAAACAGATGGTCAATCAGAGAGAATAATTTAAACACTTAAAGATATGCTTTGAACTTCTGTTTTAGAGTTCAAAGGTTTTTGGGATGAATATATTTCTCTGATAGAGTTTCTTATAATAATTAGTATTATAGTAGTATCTAGATGGCACCATATAAAGCATTATATGGAAGGAAATGTCACAGCCTTATTTACTGAGATGAAGAAGGAACACGTGTAGTGGTAGTGCTTGAAATAGTTCAAGACAATATGGACAAGTTAAAATTAATCAAAGGTAGGCTAAAAGTAGCACAAGATAGGAAAAAGAACTATGCAGACTAGCACAAGAGCGAAATGAGTATGAAACGGGTGATAAAGCTTTTCTTTGAGTTTCACCTTGGAAGGAAATTCTTTGATTTGCCAAAAGGGGCAAACTGAGTCCTTGGTATATAGGGTCATATAAAATTCTTAAAAGGATTGGTCCACTTACTTATAAGTTGGCATTACTACAAAAAATTACTTAGATTCATGATGCTTTCCATGTCAGCGTGCTCATAAGGTATCGATTCGATCCTACACATATACTTAGAGACAAGACAATAGAAATTATAGAAGTTATGAGTTACATTGAAGAACAAGTGAATATAATAAGGCATAAGACAAAGCAATTAAGGAATAGAGAGAGTCCTTTGGTCAAACTATTATGGAGAAACCATTCACAAGTAGAAGGAACATGGAAAACTGAAGAAAATATGAGAAAATAATATCCTCACTTATTTTTAGGTATTGAATTTTGACGAAAGAATTCTTTATCAGGAAGGAGGGGGAAGAAATAGAACTCCACACTCTCATGCATTTCTAATTATACATGAGCATATTTATATGATTATGCATTTTAGATATTATACATTCAAAAGTATTGCATAAAAATCACATATCCATTTTATCAGTACAAAGAAAATGATCACGTAGTTAGTCATATAATAAGTTTTTAAATAATTCATATATGCATGCTTTATTTGAATGATAGGTGATTGTGAATCCTTATTTTTACGTCATTAAATCAAGCCCATCATTATGAGCCTATAAACTCAAACTGGCCTAAATCAAACCTAAAATTAAACCTGAAAGCCTAAAAAATCAAACCAAATTAGACTGAACAGGGCCTCAAACCAGGTGCATGAGCCATAGAACTGGAGTGTATACCCAGGCCTTGGTGTATGTGCTTCACACTAAGCAGGTTGGCTCATGCCTTGGCATATGCGGCCACTGCCAGGGGTTTTGGCCTGCACCCAGATGTGCAGACCAGATTTTCAAACTATCAAGACCTATTTTTTCCTATAAATAGGACATTGGATCACCTTTTCAACAACTTTTACACTCTGATACTCTGCCAAAATATTGACTAAAAATACTAAAAATTGAACTCTGGTGATTTACTCGCATAGTTTCTTCTTTGATTATAATGGAGACCCATTCTTATCTAATCAAATTGTTCGAGACACCCGTTCCACATCGATGAAAGCCAAAGGTAATACGTTCAAATGGTAATGTATTTTTATTTAGTTCTGTATTAAAATCTTAAAATCTGATTTAGGTAAATTCACATCTTAAAAATTCTTTTTTCCTTAATCTAAATCTAAACTGATTAATGGCTGACTTGGTTAACATTTTCATAATTAAAAATGGTTAGCTCCTGAACATAGAACAACCCCTAATCCTTCGTAAGAAGGGAGAACGACGTTTCCCATTCAAATGAATGCATTGGCAAACCCATTCGGTTTTCAACTCTAAAAAATCACTTTTTCTACCTTTCCTTTATTTTTATTATTATTATTATTATTATTATTCATTTTTGTCTTTTTTTTTTATATAATTTTTAGTTATTTCTCTGTTTATTATGTTATTTTTTATTTCTTATTTTTGTTATTCTGATACTGGAAATCGAGGCAATTTTTTCTAGGCATATTATTGTCAATGAGGGAATTAGTATGATATATTTCTTAATATAACCATTGTTAATGGAATAGATTTTCCACTTTTATGTTTTTATATTTTTTTCTTTTATTATTTTTATTTATCGTTATTACCTTCATTATTATTGTATTTCCTTTTTTGGTGTTTATTTCATTTTTTATTAATGCCTATTAAAGAGGAATATGTGCCCTTCCTATGCCTTTTGACTAGAGGAGAGATCCATTCTTGTTTTTCTCTTTTTATGTATTTAATTTAGGTTTTTTAGTAATTTATCAATTTTTTCATTGGGAATGTGTGTCATCCCTAATACCTTTTTAGCTAGTGGAGGGACCCATGTTTATTTATAGTCTTAATTTCTTGCTTTCCTTAATTATCTGTTATTCAAACAACATCTTGTCCATATGTCATTATTAATGCAATATTATGTTCATGCACCATATTGAAATGTCATGCATACATAAAAATATTTTAAACCAAAACCTTATGATTTTTAAGCCAAAATTATTTAGAAAATGAATATTTTTCTAAAAATTATTTTGTATCAATCACGAGTCCCTTAGTCCATCCTTTGGTTTGAAATTTATGACTTTTCCAAAATTGGGAAAAATTACATTTTTATTGAGTTAAAATGGTTTTTTAATCACCTTGAAAGCAATTAATTTTCTAAAGTATTAAGTGGCGGTTCACACACACACATGCACCTAATGGGCCCATAAGGGGTTCACGTAACATGAGAACTTGTTCGCCGATGCCATATACAATATGACCCCACACGGTCAGTATCCTCAGGTTGAAAATGCTTGACGCACACTAAAGGCTCGGAGATCGGGGCTTCACAGCTGGCGACTCTACTAGGAATGTTTTAAAACTGACAAAAAATAAGTGGGCTATTTTTGGTACAAACACTTTTGACTTAAAATCATAAGGACTTAGTTTCATCCATCACTTTAAATGCACCCTTATATTTAGGAAAACAAGGATATAAAGTAGCATCGAATGAGCTTCCCTCTTTAAGACTGCTTTGCTGATAATGAAATCATCCACCTCAAGGCATGCCCATTGATCCATTAGGTTGGGATAATGAGATTTCACATAACTGTTGGACCCACACAAATCTCTTTGATTCACATGTGTTAGGTATATCGCACCTCTAGTCACTGGGTAACCTTTCCAACCACCAAGTTTCATGTAATGATTAGAGTTGACTTTAGGTCCCATGTACCCTAAACTCTAATATATTACTGTCATCTTGAAACCATTTTCATTCATAAATACATGCATGCATGCATCATGACATAAGAAACTTAAGCTAAGTGAATATGTTCCAAACATTAGTTTTTCCAACCTACCTTATTCCAAGCTTACACCTTATCTACTGTAGTTCAACTTTTTAAAAATGTTGATATCATGTCTTTTCTTTCAAAGGTAAGCGTGTTTGTACCCATCCCTCCCGTTGCTGATGATGCTACTCCTTAAGGTGACATCATCACCATACTTTCCAAAATTATGAGGAATCAAGATGAAGCCCTTAAGAAATAAGAAGAGATCATGGCCTCCATGCTGCAAACTCAAGAACAAAACATTTCGGGTAAGGTTCAAGCTAGTATCCAAGCACCTAGCAATACATCAACTTCCTCTAACTCAGGTAAAGAGCCTGTGACTGAAGATATGGTTATCATCCTTTCACCAATTAACCGTGGAGTCGCCACACCTACTGCCCCTCTCACAGATTCCTCTCTAAAAGGGGGCTAGGACCATCCTTTGTTGAAATTCATGGTTGAAACATATAAGGAAATCCAACAAATTTTTACCACTATAAAAGAAGGATGATGTGGTTGATGTCAAGTATCTCAGCTTATTCCCCAATGCAAAACTTCCTCCAACATTTCATATGACAGTCTTTGAGAAATTTAATGGTGTTACCTGACCTATAACAGATCTGAAGATTTATGATGGTGCAATTCCTCCTTTGTGTGTGAAAGGCGAGCTCATTGCTCAGTTATTCCAATAGTCACTTTCTGATACAGCTCTTAGGTGGTTTGTAGAGTTAGATGATTCCCGAAAATAGACTTGGGAATCCATTTATAATATTTTTATAAAACAATACACTTATAATGATGAAATTGATATAACAAGAAGAGATTTGGAAAGCACCAAACAAAATTCTAGAGAGACATTTTCTGCTTTCATTTTTAGATGGAGGACGAAAGCCTTCCAAATGGTTAACAGACCAAATGTTTTGTAACAATTGGCTCAGGAATTGAGGTTAGAATTGAAGCCGATTTTATCAAAGTTGAATCTTAGGCCTCATCCTTTAGATTCAAAAAAACTTCTCACAAGGAAATGTCACTCAAAAAGAGGGTGAGATCAATGCTATATCGGTCCATCGGCCAATTCAGTTGGAAAGGAGGAAATTTAGTGATTTAGGTTGAATTTCTCTGAGTTCCATCTACAAGAAATGTCTAGAGGGTAAGTTCATTACAACTCTAGAACCAATGCCTATTCTTAATCTATTGCCTAAGAACTTTAATATGAATAACATGTGTGATTACCATAATGAATTTAACCATAAAACTGACAGTTACAAAGGCCTTAGGCACAAAATCCAAGATTTGATTGATGCTAAGGAGCTTCTCCTACCTATTCCTGTGCCAAATATTTGTTCAAATCCTCTTCTTGATCATAGTGTCAATGCCATTTTGGTTGAATTTAATGAAGGGGATTCTACTCATCTAATATGTGTTGTAGTGCCACTAAGAAATGTCCACTATTCTAGAGATTACCTACCTTTCTTAGGGAAGTCTACCTCTTTTATTTGCATTGCTTTTGATGACCTACCTTTCATAGGGAAGTCTACCCAAAATAACTATTGATGTGTCATAGAACTGAGAAACATGAGAGCCTAAATTGATGCAATCACAAGAAGTGGGAGAGTTGTTCAAGCACCTACTCCTTCATCACTGGTTAGCAAACTAATGGCTCAATATAATGGTACTTCTAAACTAGAAGAGGACCCTTTATTGAAATAGCTTAAGAAAACCCGAGTAAAAATTTCAATATAGAGCTTATGATAATTCTAAGAGTGAAGTTTTGGGAGTGGCAACTTTGATAATCATCGTGGGTCTTATAGATTACCAAGTTCTTTTTCAGATCATTGATGTACCTACTTGCTTCAACTTACTGTTTGGAAGATCGTGGATCCACTAAGCTAAGGCGGTACCCTCTATCTTACACCAAAGGGCCAAGTTTCCTTCAAAAAATGGTGTGGTTACCATTAAAATAGACATGTATGGAAAATCTAAAGTCCCAAACACTATTCTAATTCTGGAGATTCAGCCTGAGTTTCCAGCATATCCTTTATCTAGCTTCTCATTTGTTCAGTTCATCAAAGCTACTGAAAATCTGAAAGAAGTAATCTCTTTAGATTTTGATACTTACTACAATCCTATGATTGGCAACATCATGAAGCACACGACCTATTTTTCTAGTATGGGCCTTAGCAAGAATCAATAAAGGATTTATGTCTTTCAATGAATTCACATTTTCAACACCACCCTTTGGTTTGGGTATCAGCTAACTAATGGTGAGATTCCTAAAGAGAAAGCTAAAGTAAGGGAAAGGTCTGGCATTCTTAAGAAAGGGGAAGAGTGTGATTACTCTAAAAGACCTTATTTTAAAACCTTGAATAGATACTTTGTGCAAGAGGAAGAGTCAGTTCCATACTATGCTTTTACTAAAGCTTGGATTTGTCTGGTGATTGGTATCAAAATTCTTAGCTTTGAGTTATTCTCTGATGTGAAGATACTGCCCAAAGATTGCTAGCCAATCTACTTACTGACTCAAGACTGGGAGGAAAATATGGAGGCTAGTATATTTGATGAGATAGTGTAAGGCCCCGTCCGAGCGGCTCGTGGGATTTTCCCAGCATACCTCTAAGCTTGAGGTTCGAAGGAAACCAACTACGAGGGGTCGGATTGTGCATGGAGTCACGGATTGTTGTGGGGTCCCACATTTTTACATCTGCCCGTGTTCATTGGCATGCACATGGTACGTTTACTATATAGAGTTGCCACCTAATCTTTAAGAAAAAGGATTTTCTATAGTGATTAAGAAACTAGTTTGAGTTAACTCCATTTTTAGGAAAATTTTGAATAATTTGTCCAATTTTAGAAAAAGGTTAGCCTCGAACCAAAGGGGGTTCGGGGATTCGTGATCTAGTAAAAATAATTTTTATGAAAAACAATTTTGACCATTTTAAATAACAACTTTTTGGCTTAAAAGAAAATGATTTTGGCTAAAATCATGTTTCTGTGTATGCATGGCATATCATGTGCTGCATGAATAGATATCATGGAAAATATGATGAATGAACAGGCTATAATGCATATGACAAGCACATAAAGCAATGAAACATAAAAAGAAATTAGGGGCCCTGCCTCTAGCCCACTTTAGGTTGTAGGAAAGGCTCACATCCCTATAGAAAGTGATTAAAGATTAAATTATATTGCAAAATTATGAAAACTAGGGGATCTCCCTTCCAGTTTTATGATATGGGAGAACCACACATTCCCCAATGCAAATCCATACACAAATAACAATAATAATATAAAATAATCACAAACATGATAAATCTCAAATAATAAACAAAACAAACTGACAACATGAATAAAAATAATAAAAGAATAAGAAAATATAGAAAAACACAATTTTGGAGTTAAAGCCATGGAACAAATTTTCAGCATATCCTTTTGAATGGAAATCAAATCTCACATCGTTCTCCCTTCTCGCGAAGGGCGGGCGTTGTTCTGATAACAATTAGGTGGTTAGTATATTCAGTAACTAACCAATTTTATATAATAAATATGTTAAGCAATTACGCCATTAATCAATTTAGTTTGATTAATAAAAAAAAAGTGATTTTGATTGTGAAATATTCACGTAAGTTCATTTTAGGGATTAGTTTGATTCATTTTTAATGAAAAATAATATTTCAATAAAAACTTGCCTAAGTTCAAATTAAAAGGCTTAAAACAGTTCATTTCTATGAAAAATGAAAATTTGATAATCATGCCTTAATTTATATTAAAAAAGCATAATTGAAGTATAGACTAGAGGAGAAAGTAGTATATTGTATCAATTTTACCTTTTGCTTACAAGGCTTTGGAATTAGAGGATCAGAGAGCTTGATGAAATTGGTACGAGTCTCAGTTGTGTTCGAAGAGCACTAATGTATGTCTATCTAAACAGGAATTGAAGGGATTGAACCACTAAACTAATGAGAACTAGAGTGTCTATTGTGAATTTCTGATGATTCAGATTGATTGAAGAGGAACTGTAGTGTTTAGAGGTTAGAAAATAGGTTTGAGTGATTCTGGAAATCGAAAAAATTGGAACCTTGATTTGTTTTGAAAATTCTGAATTGATAGAAGTTTGTGCCAAAAACCCTGGGAGGCAAAATGCATGCATTTTGCTACAAACGCATGTGTTTGCTTGTAATGCATGAGTTTGTGGGCCTAGGTCTCTAGGTCTGATTTTCTAGTTCGGTTTGGTATGATTCATGATGTGTTTTTTCAGAGCTTATTTTTTTCTTTTGTTGTATATATTTTTATGCTCAATTTTCACACCCGCAAGTGTACGGGATGGAATCAAGTAATAAAAAACTAGTAAGACCCGATATCGTTCTCCCAAGGGAATTTCTTGCAATTCGTTCAACCAATCACCAACTCAATCTCCTATTCTATTGTCTAGCTGACAATAATTTGAGATTTTATGAACTAAGGAATTAAACTAATGAAAATGTAATAAAATGCAGAGAGACTTGCAAATCAATTATGGAAAATAAAATAGATTTTTAAAACAATCTACCTGGACTTCTACTCGTATTACTCAAATTGCATGGTTAATAAACACATCAATGAATATAACAATCAATGATTAAGTGGAATTTTTCATCAATTCTAGGTTTAAATCTTTCTCAAGTAATTAAACCCCTAATTCCTAAGTAATAAGATGGAAT
>CAOJBK010668650.1:0-11073 GCA_948294925.1 Codiaeum variegatum | reverse complement strand
GTGGTCAGGTAGCTCAGTTCATTCATTCTATGAACTGAAATAAAGTCCGAGCCACTTTTTATGTGTTTATGAGCAATGATGATGCATCTACCATTTTCTGATGTTCTAATGAATGTTAACTGAGCTGCCTTAACGTTGTAGATTTGTTTAATGGTTTCTAGTTTTATGAATTTGCAGCCAGATAGCTCAATCAATTCATTCTATGAACTGAAATAAAGTATGAGCCACTTTTTCTGTGTTTATGTGCAGTGATGATGCATCAATCATTTTCTGATGTTCTAATGAATGTTAACTGAGCTGCCTTGGCGGGATAGATCTATTTAATGGTTTGCAGTTTTACGGATTTGCAGTCGAATAGCTCAGTTCATTTTTTCTATGAACTGAAAATAATGTCTGAGCCTAATTTTTTCAATATTTTTTCTTTATTTTACAATTTTGTTTCTTTCATACTAACTTAACATTTTTTTTTCTTTGCAGACTCTTCTTAAATATGTTTTTTTTGTACATAACAAAATCAGTTTTAGAATAGGTTTTACAATTATGAATATCAAATTCTTTTATTTTTGATATAGATATTTTTTGTATAGAGTCATATTTTTGTACTGGGGCTATATTTAATTATAATTTATGTTTGCTACATTTAGTATTATAAATGCTATTATTAAACTTTAATACTATGCATATATTATATAATTTTGTATTTAAAGTGCCAGTTTTTTAGAAATGTATTGAAAAATTAATCAATTCTTATATTTTTCAATCAAAATAATAATAAAAAAAATATTTCGGTTATTTGGTTAACCCAACCAACAGATTTAAAAATGAATTTTCAGTTTTGATTTTTCTATCAAAATGGTTCGGTTCGGTCAGTTCACCAAATGTCGATCGAAAATTTAGATTCAGGGGTTCGGTTTTTGAACTGTCTGAACCGAACCGATGTCCACCCCTAAACCCTAATCATGTTTAACAATCATAGAATAATAATTTACCTTTGAATAAACTCTTAAATTCTACTAATTGTTAAATATCGATTTATCATAACTCATGACATTCAATCAATAACACAATTTATACATGTACTAAAACATTCTAGTTTAAGTTATTTTGACAACTATACATTTTTAATAATATTTGTTCAAATCATAAAATCATACTCATTAAATTAAACTTAATTTTCATGAATAATATAAATAAACAAATAAATTAAAAACCCATCAATTTTGCCTCCATTCAACAATACTATTAGTAATAATTAATTAATTGACAAAGTATTTTATTTATCAAGCAATTGTACAAAACCAATTATCAATGGGCATTATAGTTTAGTGGTCAACTTCAACATACAATAATCACTTTGTGTGGCTGATCCCCTTCTGGACACGTATAAAAACACATATAATAACTCTAAAAATGATATTAATTCTCGCAATTTTAATTAAATTAAGATTAAATTTTATCTTTAATTAATTTTAATTAATTAGATCATATTAATTAGCCTATTTTTTCTAACTCGTCCAGCTAATAATTCAATTTCAAACCCTAAACTGTTGAGATTTTTCTTTAACATGACTACGACATTTGGAGACTTCAAATCCAAGCCACTGTGCTTGCATATATTTATTACTATTTTTTATAATGTTTTTAAAGATTTTCACTAAGGCCAGAGAGGTTGTCTCCAATTGTGTGTTTTATTATTTAGTTATTATCAAAAAAATTTAATAATTCACTAAAAATAGACTCAAATCAAATGATATGTCGTCTCGTTGGAATTCATTAGTTTAGCTTATTATTGATCCGAAAGTTATGCAAAATGTTTCACCTTCCTTTTTAAAAACAAATTTATATAAAATTATATTTAAAAAAAGAAAAGGACTGAAACCAAACCTCTCAGAAATTTAATGTAGCAAATAGCTATTCTGGGATTTGAAAGGTCAATATATATATATATATATTCACAAGAAGTCGATATTTGGCCGAAAAAAAAAAAAAACAAGAAGAAGCAAGAAGTCCAAAATTACTTTGGTGCTAGTCGGATTTCATCGCCACGTTAGACTATAGCTCTATTTGTCGCTAGTAGGTGAAGAGTTACGTGAGATGTCAAAATTTTCCACAAATCTAAAAATTTAATTAAAAATTATTAAATAAAAATTAAAAATTTTAGTTATAAAAAATAAGAATATTCATAATAATAATTATAAAAAACTAAGTTTTTAAATTTAGTGTAACGGAAATAAGAATGCTAAAATAGATGTGCGGTTATATTAGAATGGATAGAGTCTGTAACGAGTATATCAGATATAAAGTCGGAGTTGTCTCTATAGAAGACAAATTGAGAGAAGAAAGACTAAGATAGTTCGGGCATGTACGACGTAGACCTTTAGATGCACTGGTTATAAAATTAGAATGTCTTAGAGTAGATGTGGATAAAAAAGGGAGAGGTAGATCTAAGTTAACTTTGAGTAGAGTATTTCAACATGATCTTGAGTTTTTAAACATTTATAATAATACGGTTTACGATCGCTCCGAGTGGAGAAAGCGAATCCATATAACCGATCACAATTAACTTTGGATTAAAGCTTAGTTGAGTTGAGAGTTGAGTTGTATAAAAAATAATAATATTCGGTAAAATTAATTAAAATGTATAAAATAATATAAAAATATATATTTTGTTAATAATATATATAATTTTCTTAAATGGATAAAATTGAAAAAAAATATCAACATCAAGGTTAAATTCTCAAATACTTGTGAAAGTAGTTTTTCAAATAGAATTTAAATTTTATAAAAGTTTTATTTTTAACAGAGCAATATTTATTAAGATAAAAAAAATAAGATTTTAAATTTATAAATTAATAATAATTAATTAAATTATAATTTTCATTGTAAAATTTTTACATATAATAAAAGTTTTTCTATTATATATTCGAACGAAAATAAAAAATAATATTAAATTTATCGATAAAAAATTTTATTTGCTCTGACCCTAATAAAAATTGCTCTGAAAATAACATCACCATTTATAAAAAAAAAAACTTTTTATCAAACACGTTTTTTAAAAAATGGAGATATTTAACTTGATCAAATAATATAAAATATAAATTATTTATCTTGTCAAACACACACTATATATACCGGTTAATATGTATGTTAAGATTATTATCATAATTAACCCTTCAAAGTCATTTAATAATTGACCTGTTTGATGAGAATATGTTTCATGTTGAAAAGTTATAAACATGATAAAAAATTAATATAGAAATGGATTTTATATCTCAAGATTCGTGATCCGTTACCGAACTTATCCTAATTCAATAAAAGTTCTATGAAATCTATATTAAAAATTTAATTAAATTCATTAACTTAAAGAAAACATGATAAAGACATAATTTTCTTTAAAAAAATTAAGTTAATTTAATACTTTAATTAAATTTTTAATATTTAATTTTTTTATTAAAAATATATATTTGATACAAAATTGAATTAATGATATTAATATTTATTATTCTGAAAAAAAAATTGATATTAATATTCATTACTATTAACTTGCTTGAGAAAATTAACAATTAAACTATTATTGTTAAGATCTAATATCTCACATTGAAAAATTACAAAATAAAAAAATATTAAGAATATATAAAAACTTGAACTTCATTACTTAGTTGGTTAGTTCTAAACCATTTAATTGTGATTGAACTAAATCTTTGATATAGAGGAATTAGACATAAAAAATAGTTGTTTTTTAAAAATAATATCAAAATTTGAAAGGAAAGAGAGAATACTCTCAAACAAATTTATAAAAATACCAACTAATTAAAATAATACTAACTTAGGAAGAGTTTTAACAGAACAAATCAAATATCATAATTTAAAGAAATCAAAATCTAAGTAAAATAGGAAAATAAATAAAAATATTAATCTAAAAACTAAGCAATAATATTTTTTAAATATTATTTTTCTATTTCCTTAAGCGTATTACATTCACCAAAAATCCTACCACATCAGTATCACTCAATCCAAATTCTAATTCCTATCATAGTAGTAGATTAAGTTCGATCCAGTTTACCTACTATTCAAAAAAAATTACATTGTTAATGATTTAATCCAGTTTACTTGATACTTGAAATTATCTTACTAGTGGTTTCATTTGATTACCTAATACTTGACAAAAAGTTCTTACATACAGTGTGTATAAGAGCTAATCTCATACACCTAATAAATAAAAAAATTAGATATTTTAATATGTGTGACTAATTTGCCCATTTTTTTGCCAAGTGAAAATACATCAATACATTTTTTACTCAAAAAACTATTTTCTTATTGGGTTAGTGTATACACCAGGTGTAGGTAAGTGTTTTATAATACTTGAATACCTTGTCAGTGGTTTAATATGATTTGAATACATCAAATACCTTGCCGATTAGTCTGATTATAATTACAGTTTCAAGTGACAACTTTGAACACTCCGTTATCACTTGAGGGGGGAGCATTAACATTCAATACCAAGAGTATATAACGACTTTGACTTTACTGTCTAATTGCTTATTTATAACCTTTTAACTATACATAATCCATAAATTTAATGGTAATTAATCAAATTCAAATAAGTAATTTGATGCCCAATGATGTCTCTGAGCACTTTGGGATCCCAAAGATCAACTTCAAAGCCAACCTGCAAGACATATAAACACTACGGGGGTGCCTTGTCGATAGTCGCTCTGATGCTTAAGTCAGTAATTAACTATGGAGAGATTCAATGTACAGAGTTTTAGGGTTTAGAGTCATTAACTTGTTCCTTGTGACTAAGATAGGCTTATATACCTACTAGTAGTCTCTAAGTCCTACAAGATAGGCTAGTAGATAAATATTCCACAATTTTAGAAATAAGAGAGATAATATGAATCTATCTCTTAGTTATGCTTATCTCTTTACTGCAATGTCCGAGCTCTTATTAAGGCCGAGCTGTGACAAAGGCCAAGATCTTACTAGAGCCACTCTAGCTAAGGTCGAGCTCTTGCCAGGGCTAAACTCTCACTAGTATGTCAGCAACTCAACCTTTCCAGCTATAAAAAGACCACTCATGTGGCTTGAGGTCATCCCTAGAGAGGGAGAGGTTATCACATGTCCCCTAATAGGCTTTAGTTAAATACTCTGGGGTGGTCAGTTCAACCCGAACTATAACTCAACCTATTTGAATCATTGGGTGGGAAATTTCCCGCCTGTAGTCCACTATCATACATGTGTCAGGCTGCTCGGACTGATCTATAATGTTTTATGTCTTTTCCTTTTCTGTGGCCTGTCATCTGTCACCATGTGTCAACTACTCCTTATATTGATAACGAAGACGTCTCTTCGTCTCTTGCTCCATTCATTCCTATAAAAATGGGGCAAACTCTCCATTAACTCTTTTCTATATTTCCTCTTTCCCTTTATTCATTCTTCATTTATGTGTTCTCCGGCCAACCTTCACTCTCCGATCACTGCATGAGAATCCCAGACAAACGATACAGGTAATTTGTTTTTTTTTTTAAATTCTCTTTTTCCTACTTCTTCCTTTTTATTCCTCTTTCTATACCCACCAAAATGAGTAGCCAAAGCAATAGTGAAAACCAAAAGGCTTCAGTTTCTCGTTTTTCTGACCACCGCCTGGACCGTGAACCCAACCCTCACTTAGTATAGAATTTCAAAGAGAGGAAGCCACCTCCCAACCTAAACGACCCCTTCTATAGGCTCCTTTATAGAAGAAGAGGAGAATAGAACCGTGTGAAGGAGCCCAATCCAGGCATGAGACTGAAGGGGCCATAATCCTTTATGAGAGAAGGGAGGAAGAGCTCCATGAGGTGGACCTTCAATTAATTGGGGATGACCTAAATAGTGAAAATGATTATAGCGAAGAGGAGGATCGAGCAATTAAGCCCTCTAAAAACAAAGGGAAGAAGGTCACTTCTAGCTCCACCACAAAGGGGGCCAATACACGAAACAAGGCCATAGGGGTTGAATCCTTGCTAACCCTACTAATTGCTATCGACCCGATGACCATAAGGGAAGAATTTGCCTTCCCAAAGGATTACAATATTGTACTCCCTATAGAGTCTCAATGGGTGAACTCCGAGGCACCTGCGGAGGGCATGGTGTGCTACTATGACACTCTGACATCGGGGTTGTGGTTTTCTCTATCCGACCTAGACATAGCTTGGCTCCATGCATATCGAGTTCCCATCGCTCAGCTCCATCCTAACTCCTAAAAAATCCTTAAAGGCCTGCAAATGATGGCGTATTGGCTCAGGATCGAGCTATCAGTGGCCATTATACAACATTTATATAGGGTCATCCCTGTAAGAGGGCTAGACTGGTGCCGCTTGCAAACATTGGACAACAAGAAGTGCTTCGACCTTCTTTCCTCCTTAAATGCCACCTGGAAGAAGAATTACTTCTTCGTGTATCACGACAGTTTGGTTGTCCTTCCCAAGAAATGGAACGAAGACATCCTTATCTTTTACAGGAGGCGTCTTCTTATTCTTAACAATGATGAGGAGAACAACCTAAGGTCAATAGTAAAATGGGTAGGAGAGTATGGGAAGTATGACTATCAATCCCTAGTGGAAGCATGGTACACACGAAAGATAGTAGACAAACTAGGGTATTGGCTCAACCCATCTGGGGGTACTGATCTCTTCCCCTTGTGTTTTCTTTTCCTTGATTGTACTAATTGACTTCCCACCTCTTTTTTTTGTTGCAGATATGTCTACTATCTTGAGAAAGATGAAAGAAAGAAAGGCCCTGGTGGCCCCAAGAGCTCAAGCATTGGAGACCAACCTTCTTCTAGCTCCAGCTTAGACTTAAAATCTTCACCCCACTGAGCAGGTGCAAGCAGGGGGTGAACTAGACATTGACCCTATCCTAACCAATGATCCATCCGCCACTGTGTCCATTTCTGCAGAAGGGGAGGATGATCATCCGGTGGATCCTCCCATTACTTCCCATTCTAAATGTCCGATGGAAGAGATCATCCATACTGGAACTGAGGCAACCACTATGGGTACCTCTCCCTCTTCCAAGGGTGCCTTAGCTGGCATCCTTGTCCAGAATTTTGGCCCCAATACCAATTTAGGGGACCACTAGATTACGAGGAAGGTGGTCAACTCGCTCATCCCTCCTGTAGATCTGCAGTGGCTCGATGCCATGATAGATGGGGAGATGGGAGATGAGGGTTACAGCAAAGCTCTAGTGGTATGTTTATCTCGCACTCCCTTCCTCTGACTCTATTTGCTTGTATTTAGCTGATCTTTTTTTTTTTAATGTTTATTTTTAGCTAGGTGAGTTCATTCTAGCTTAAAGTACTTTCTTAGCTTGTCGTTCTACGAGCTTAAAGGCTAAGAAGGAAACCCTGGCCAAATAGAGGGCAGCTTTTCAGAAGAGCTTTGCCGAAGCAAAGATTACTACTGAACTTCAAGCCAAAGAGCTGGAGAGCTTTAAGAAAGCCTTTGACGAGGCTCGAGATGAAGAGGAGAGAAGGAGATAGAGCCTTGAGAAATAACTAAAGCGGGCGAAGAAAGAGCTTGAAGGAATGAAGAGCTAGCTGGCTTCCACAACAGCTAAAGTGGAATGCCAGTTAGTTGAAGTTGACCACTAGGAAAACCAGAGTGTTGATGCTACTTTTTTAGTTGATATTAAGCCTACAGAGAGTATTTTTACCACAAATTTTGAATCTTCTAGCGCTCGGCCTCCAGTTCCTGAAGCCTGACCCCTTTACCTTAATTTAATATTATTTTGTAACTTGGGGTTGATGTTGGGAGCTCGCACCTTCCCATATTTTATACTAACTTTTCTATTTAATGAAATATATACATTTCTTTTATTTTTCTTTGCCTATGTTCATATTCTTATTCTTATTTTTGAGCGAGCTATATACCTTTATCATGCTTTTCCTTATGCTCACTTTTGATATAGACGATCTTTGGATCATTCTATTATTGGAATGATCTTTGGATCGTTCTATTATTGACACAATATTTGAACCATTCTTTTATTTGGACGATCTTAGGATCATTCTTTTATTGGATGATCTTAGGATCCTTTTTTATTGGGACAATCTTAGGATCATTTTTTTATTGGGATGATCTTAGGATCATTATTTTATTGGGATGATCTTTGGATTATTCTCCTAAAGTTGGAAATAAATTTTAGCTTTAAACTGGCACTTCCAAGAAAAACTTAGTTTTATTCATGATTCTAGAATCAGTAGATGCACCCAGACATTCTGACTAGGTCGGCACTCCCTTAGCATCCTCATCATCTATCTGGACTTAAAAAAAGTACAATAATGAACTGAAATAAAGTTGCATAATTAATAAACAATTATCTAAACAAAATACTTCTTTAAGTTGTCGGCATTCCAAGTGTGAGGTAGGATCTTCCCTTTTGGATCTTCCAGCTGATATGCTCTTAACCTTAGCACTTTATTGATTCTATAGAGGCCTTCCTAATTGGGTTACAGCTTACCCATTCTAGTGTTACATCTTAATAGCTCAGCCTTCCTTAGGACGAGGCCCCAAACTTTGAACACTTTATACCTAACCTTCTTGTCATGATACCTCACTATCTTCTGCTTATATGCAACCATTCTTATGTAAGATAAGTCTCTCATTTCCTCTACTAGATCGAGGTTTATTCTCCTTTTTTTACGTTTGATCCACCAGTTCGTGGAACTCACTCTAAAGGATGGCTGCCCGATCTCCACTGGTACCACAGCTTCGCTTCCATATAATAGGGAGAAAGGTGTTTCCCCTGTTGTAGTATGAGATGTGGTTATATAGCTCCATAGGACACTGTTGAGCTCATCCACGTAGTTTCCCTTCTTATCATTGAGCCTCTTCTTGGGACCTTGTAGCAAGGTTCTGTTGGTGAGATTTTTCTACCCATTTGTTTGTGGGTGTGTTACTAATGAGAAACACAGGTCAATCTTCAGGCCTTGACAGTAGGTTTTGAACTTCCTTTAGTCGAAATACTTTCCTTTGTCTATGATGATGACTTTGGGTATCCCAAACTTGCTCACAATGAATTATCAACAAAGTCAATAACTTTATTATGGATTATAGTAGCTACCGTCTCAGCCTTAGACCATTTTGATAAGTGCTCCACTACTATTATTAAAAACTTACACTACCTTATCAAGGTTGGGAATGGCCCTAATATGTACATGCCCCATTGTAGAAGGGTCAGGTTGCCCCTATTGGTGAGAAGGATGAAGCTAGAGCTCTTTACACATTGGCATGCTTTTGGAACTTGGGATATTTCTTCACCAAGTCCACTGTATCTACCTTGATGGTGGGCCAATAGAATTTATGTAGCAAGACCCTCTCAGTTAAAGTCATGCTAGCTTCATGAGCTCTACAAATACCTTCATGAATTTCCTTTAACACATACTCCCCTAGGTCAGTAGTGATACATCTCATCCATGGATGAGTTTGAGATCTATAATATAGTCGCCCCCATACCAACTATACTCCTTTGATCTCAGGATCACTCTCTTCGCCTTCTTTTTATTTTGAGGGAGGGTCCCTTCTGACAACCAGTTAACCAGGGGCTCTATCTAGCTTCCCTTCATTCTATAGGACATATCTGCTTGGTCTAAGTTGTTGGAATTTTTCACAAGGAAAATGGGATGTTCTTCAACATTGCACTGAGCTGCTGCCTTAGCAAGCCTATCAACCTCAACTGTCTCTATCCTTGAGACCTGAACGACCTTCCAGCCTTCCTTCATTATCTTTTTAGCTATATCCACATAAGGGGATAAGTCTTCATTTTGAACTTTAAAATTTCCCTAAATTTGATTCACTGTTGGTTGGAAGTCACTGTAGATTGTCAAGTTCTCGACCCTTAGTTATGTGGCCAACTTCATCCCATTCACCAGTTCTTCATACTCTACTTTTTTGTTGGAGCTATTGAATTCTAGCCTTGTTACATATTGTATCACTACATTGTGAGGGCCTTCTTATTACAATGCCGACACCTACTCCTCCATCGCAATCAGCTCTATCTACCCACATATGCCATGTTACCTTAGAAACTAGTTATGTATCATCAGTAGGGGTTAGCTTAGCCATAAAATCAACTAATACCTATGCCTTCATGGCCTTTATAGGTTTAAACTATACTCCTAAGGCCCCTTTATTGATTACCCATTCTAACACTCGCGTTGAGGTTTCAGGCTTTTGTAGTATCTTTCTTAGAGGTAGGTCAGTCCTTACTATGACCATGTGAGCCTCAAAATAGTGTCTCAATTTTTATGTTGCCATGTAGAGAGCCAATGCATGTTTCTCCAGCTTGGGGTACCTCGTCTCCATATCCTGGAGGACCCTGCTTACATAATATATTAGGAACTGATCCCCTGCTTATTCTCTAACCAAAATCATTGTAATCATTTCCTCTGTAGTAGAGAGATAGGCATAGAGGTCTTCCCCTGGCAGGGGTAGACTTAATAGTGGGGGCGAGATCAGAACCTTCTTCAATTCTTCAAAAGACCTCTGACAGTCTTCTGTCCATTTGAATTCGTTCAAGCCCTTCAAGGCTTTAAAGAAAGGTTGGCACTATCAAGCTGAACATGATATAAATCTTCCCAAAGCAATGATCATACCATTCAATCTCTTTCACTTATGTGATATTCTTTAGAGGCTGCATCTCCATAATGGCCATGATCTATTCAGGGTTTACCTCTACCCCTATCTGAGAGACCATGTAACCTAAGAGCTTTCTTATCGGGGCTCTAAATACACTCTTCTTAGGGTTCAACTTCAAATTGTATGACTGTAGGACTCCTAGTACCACCTGGAGGTCGTCCGGATGGTCTTTGGCCTTTTTACTCTTAACGATCACGTCTTCTACATAGACATCGACTATTCTCCCAATGTGATCTCTAAACATTGCATTCACCATTCTTTGATATGTCACCCATGCATTCTTAAGGCCAAATGGCATTATTCTATAGTAATAGGTCCCATGATCTATCGGGAATGAGGTTTTCTCCTCATCCTTAGGATGCATATGAATCTAATGGTATCCCGACCTTGCATCTAG
>CAOJBK010668371.1:0-12393 GCA_948294925.1 Codiaeum variegatum | reverse complement strand
CTCAAGTTTTAGAGTAAAGAAACAAGAATCAATTCATTTGGGTGATTCCAATGAGAAAGGATTCTAGCTTCTTGAAAAGAGCTAGAGAACAAGCTTTTGGGAAAAGCTAGGTATGTCTCAAGCTAGAGGCTTCACATTTGGAGAGCTTAATGAAGGAGGGCGATAGGTATTTTATACGTTCTAAACCTTCTTCATTTCTATTGTGTTTTTCATAATAATTGGATAGATCCTTGATGTTGAATACGGGTCCATTTTTTATTTATTTATTTGTTAAAGAGTTTAATGAATATCTAAACCAAACCATGTATAAAGTATTTTGGCATGGAAAATATTTTATTAAAAAAAAAGACGAACTATTACTGTTCACATAGTAGTGTTGTCCAATTCTGGACAGCATTCGGTCTTCCACGATGCGACTCCGTATTCGCCCTTCACCAAGTGCCAACTCGAACCTAAGAGAGTACTTCTAAGATGATCCCTCATCACTCTATTCTAATCATCAATTTTTCTAGGAGTCAAACAGTCTCAAAAAATTTCACTTGCGGGCATCGAAATTTAGGAGACACTTCGGGTGGTAAAAAGGCGGAAAAGAAAGCAGAAGGAATGGATAGATATGTAAAAAAACTCTCTTACAATATAGAATTGGAATTATCAATAGTCCTAGCTCTAGTCCCAGTTCAAAGGATGATAAAAGACAGTCTAACTCTTGAAACCTAGCTATAACTCAACATACAAGTAGCAACAATTATAAATTTTCTTCCTCATTTGCCTGCCAGCTCTCCTTTGACCAAGTTCAAGCCAATATAACAAGATAGATATCTTTTTCTGAGGGATTTGAAAGGGGATTCATCAAGCTCTTTGGAGAGCAGCCCATCATAGATCAAATAAATGAATGTTGGTGCAAAATCTACAAGCAATGCTTCAAGCTAGTCACCACAATGAGTTGTTAGCTAGATGTTTGCCTCTTTGGGACATTTTTATTTTTCCAATCTTTTCTTTGAGGGGAAGTGGTGTAGTCTTGATCTTTTCTGGTGCTGAGTTGGATCTCGGGTTATGGGCGACCAGAAGCATAAATTAGATATGGATCTTTTTCAGTCTGACAAAGCCTCAAGTCTGGGACCTATAAACATTACTCCAGGATATTACTCCAGGATATATCAAGTTTGACTCTCATGGATCCTTCTTATCTTGTCACTGTTCCACGCCATTCTCCAAGTAATGAGGTGGAACTGAACCCTCATCTATCATGATTCAGGGGTCATCCCAAGGGGTCTAACTCATGTTCTTCTCTAGCAAATGAGTTGTACAAAACTAGAGGTTCCTTGAGGTGAACCTTTTATGGGGGTGAGTCATCACATATCCCCCACAAATTCCTTAAGTCAAAGACTGAGGAGTGCTCGCTCTAAGATGATGCCTTTTAGTAAAACCAACTTTGAATTTTCAAATCATAAGGGTTGTCACCTTGCTCCAATACTTCTCATTTCCAATTTTTCACTGAGCAGGGAAATTCTTGCCTACTCCAGATGATTGTAAGTGGTAGAAATCGTGCTTTATGAGGATCCTTTTTAACATCCACACCTCTGCCTATATACACAACTCATTTTCACCATCAAAAATTTTTACGCCTCTTTTCTTCTGTTGACCAAGCCTTTTGTTTATCTTAAGAATTAAGGAATTCCAAGGATGACCATGTCATCATCCTTTTACTTCTTAAGAGATACTCATGGATGAACCCTTACTCTTACCTTTACAAGGCTTGTTTAATCCATCCATATATCAAGTACAATCTTCATTTACTCTTTTATGGAATCATTGTATTTTGTTCCCTATTTTCTTTTAAATGGTTGACCTAAGGGTCATTCGCTTATTATCTCCTCAATATGAGTACAACTTTAGATAGTCAGAATCCTAGAACATCATCAAAGCCTCAAATTTCTAATAAGGAATTGTCCTCTGAGCGTACACCACCTACCTCTGTGAAATATATGCAGGCTCCTCCTCCCCCTCGATAATCTTTCAAGGCCTCTACTTCTGGGAGATCTTGCCCCCTTCAATCCTTGGGAATTTTACCAACTTATGGATGAGAGTTCTGAGGAAGAACATCCTTTAAAATGAATTAGGACCTTTAGGTCTTACTACACTTATGATGCGTAACTCCTATCTATGATACCTACTGTAGACTCCTATATAGTAGAGGTAGAGGGTAATTTAAAGCTTGAGGAGGGCAGTGATGAAACTAAAGTCTTGCATTTAAAGTTGGAGGGGAAAGGAACCGATAACCAGGAGAATTATTATAGGGTCCTCCCCCACCTCTATCTCGGAAAAAGATAGCCACATATACTCCTCTAGACCAAATATTTAACATCTTGACTAGGGATGACCTCTACTGGATCAGAGAGGCTTATAGCATTCTAGATGAATTTGTCCTCTCCCTTTTTAACCCTAGGCTAGTGGACACTTAAGCACCCCCTGGGAAAGGTAGAATAGTCTACTTATAAGACCTTATTGTTGGGTTAAGGTTCCCCCTCTCATCTTTTGATATAGAATTTTTACAAATGCACCAGATGAACATCCCATAGATTCATCCCAATGCGTGGCATATACTTAAAGGTCTCTAGATGGTGGCATGCTTCAAAGATTTTTCCCTTTCAATAAGGGAGGTATAGGGGATCTATAGGTTGATCCCCGATAAAAAAATTCGAGCACAACCATTTACAGGCCGAGGGCAAGTGTAAGTGTTTTAACCTACCATCATCCATGAAAGCCATTTGGAAGACACAATGTTTTGTAATGTCTCATCTCAGTTTGGTGATACTACCTCATTGTTGGAACTACAAGGCCAGAGTGATCAAACCCAAGGATCTTACCCTTCTTACTCTTAGGGAAATAAAGCACATTAAAAAGATAGCAAAGTTAATTTAGTGGATAACTGGTATAAGGGTCAAATTACGACCCCTAATGGGATATAAATAAACCATCTTGGAGGTACTTACATGCATCATACCATCATTTTATTTCATATGCATTTTTCTTTTTTGTTTTTGATCCTAACACCATGCATTCTTTGTATGCAGAAACAGCTGGGATTATAAAAGATGATGAATAATTCTTCATCTTTCTTTAGGTTGAGTGACTTGTGTTGGTTAGGGAAAAATATGACAACCACTTTCTTATATAGCCATACTTTTTTCTTTTCTTTTTCCTTAAATTAAGGAAAAGAGAGATGAAAGATAAGTTGCTTATTCTAGTTGACAATTGACTATTTGACTAGTTAATTAGTCAACTAGATTAAGCACAAGATTAGTAGGAATCACTTTTAAATCTTAATTAACCATGTCTAAAGTGGATTAAGCTAACATCTCACGTCAAGCTTACTTTTATTACTTGTTTGTCCAAAACCATTTCAATTAGTCATGCCCATTTATATCTCATACAAACTATAGCATAATTTAAATAATCTCTCTGTGAATTAAACTTTAAAACATGCTAGAATCTTTGTAAATTTAATTACAAGTTTAATTCAATCATCATTAACAATTAATTAAACTTTTTAATTAATCATTAATATGATTTATACAAGCTAATGAGAATTGCTATATGGTGTGTGACTTACTAGGTTCATGTTCTAATTAGCAATGGGATAAAGAAAACTCTTTTCTTCCCACCAAGTGTGTAATCCTCATTGTAAACTTAGTCCTATAAGCCGTGAGTGACGTTTAGCATAACATATCACGACTACCTAATTAGAAATGAATGTTGGTGATCATATCCTTGACATTGCATGGACCTCTCGATCATAACTACTGTGCACTTGAATCCTTTCATTACAGATTCACGATCTTAGCAAGGGTCATGGAATAGTCAAACCCTATATGCCAAATCACATGACCTCTATCCGATGTGAGTTCTCAATAAATCGGTTCCTACTAAAAATTCTTTCTAGTGAACCTTATCCACCCTGGCCGGGGATTTGTATATCAAGAACAACCATAAATCATAGGATTCCTTCCTTGGTTACCTAAGTTAATGAATCCTTTCTTGATTGAACACTTATCCCAATATATCACTAATTATGGCCACAACATGCTATATACCAATACATGACTAGCATTGGTATATAAGCAATAACAAACTAAAACCACCAATATGTCAAATAACATGTCACATCAAGTCTAAGGATTATATGCACAATCATGATTTAGATGATGAGATATTGACTAGTTGGTAATGACCTATGTATCCATCATCTAACGTCAATATTCAACTTACTTATCCAATGATTATGCTCACATGTTGTCACGACATCACAAGTCTATAGCATGAGGCATCACATGTTTGTAGCATGAGACTAACTACCTCTATACCAATAAGTATCTCATACCTATCATGGATGACAAAAGAGGTGATGGTCTTCCAGATTAATGACGTCCCTATCAATAATCCTATAACCATGAATAACCTTCAAAATATTTGATAAAGGGTAATCTATCACTTATATTCTTAAATTCTTTGACAATAGATTCCCTTATAAAATACTTAAGGGACATATATATATGTTCGATACGAGGAATATTTTCATTTAAAGAACATATATACTAAAGCCAGTTAGGTTTTCATTTACATTCACATAATGAGTATAAGTTATAAAGCACACATTGCTAATAACTATCGATTTTAGAATCATCAAAATATAGATGATAACACCAATTGTTACATAAGAAACCAAAGAGAGGATAAATTTTATAAGTTTTTGGTTTGTATTAATGTAATCAAAGTATATTAAGTACAATTTTTCGAATAAGATAAATGACAAAAATTCAAGAATGCTTGGAAATTTGATAGTAAAATTAAAGCTATTAGGCCTTTGAGATTTAAAAAAAAAAAAGCTTGAAGAAATTTTGTGTAGTGTTGTTTTGATTTTTTATTCCGGATTGTTGTTGGTTCTCCTTTAATTATGTAGGTGCTCCTTTTATTGTGACGTCTCCAATGATGGTTCCAAATTTCCAAGCCCTAGTCCCTAAGTTTAGGTAATATTTTTTTAAATTAGTTTTTAGCTCCTATTCTTTCGGTGCAAGTAGTCCCTAAACTTCAGCTCCAACTTTTCGGTCTTTAGGTTCCATAACTGCCATTTGTAAAATCTGTCCTGATTTTTCAGTTTCAAGCTTGCAGACTCTAGCTTTCATGCCTCCCACTTGTTCTTTAGGTGTAAGCAATCCCTGGATTTCAGCTCCAACTTTTCAGTCTCTAGATTCCATAGTTGCCATTTGTAAAATTTGTCCTGATTTTTCAACTTCAAGCTTTTAGACTCTAACTTTCATGTCTTCCACTTATAACACTTATCCAAGTCTTTAGCACTCCGAGGTCCACTTTCCGCTTGCAGATTTTATTTCTATTTTTAGGTTACACAAAACTATCTCTACATTTGTAACACCACTAATTTTTATACTTACTTCATGTAATTCCATGTACTTGATACTCTCCCAACCTCTAGAAAATTTCAAAACGCAAGTCCAATTTTATGGACCTTTCATTTTTATTTTATTCTTCATTATGGACCTAAAATAAATTATTTTGGTTATTCAAAATATGGGTCAAGCAATGTCTTTTTCCAAATCAGATTTTGAGAACATACATGTTATCTGGCAATTGTCGCATACAAACTCCCTTTCTTAGTTTCATATGCTTGCAAACCGAACATACATAGCATTGAAATTTACTATCCTAATAGTCAAGAATCTTCCAATCAAAGAGTATTTTAAATCCTAACACTTCCTTCTCATTACTTCCATCAAGCAACAAATCTCCTCGATTTTAGGAATGCTAAACTCTCACCGCATGCTCTCTCTTTTAGAGAGTTCACTTTCTATACACATTCTGGAAAAGTTCTTCATTTTCAGTCTTTTGATTCACACGCGAGAGATTAAGTCACTATATAATACTAGCGCCCTTTTAGGAAAAGAAAAAAAAAAAGTCAAACCATATCACAAGATTCGAGACACGAGCTTCACAACTAATTTTTTTTTTTTGAAACTGCTTAACAACCAATTATAAGCAGCTAGATTTAAAAGCATCTGTCGCGTTTAACGTCAACTTCGCTTCTCTCTCTCTCTCTCTCTCTCTCCCTCTTCCCATCTCTGCGACTCTCTGCAACAGCCTGCTAATGGTCTTCTTCGCTTTGGGCCATGTGGCATTTAATTTTGTATTCGATTTCTCGTTAACTTTTACTAATGGTTTCATTTACTCCCTCTTGTACAAATCATAAATTTTGATCCTTAATTTTTACAACGGCCACCACCTGCTCAACAATTACTTCTTACTGTAACTATAAACACCATAGCTTATATGAGGAAAACAAATGAAACCCTAAATTCCTTGATTCTTTAAACTATATCCTCTATTGCCTTACATTGGCCACTATATAATCCTATTTTTACTCATCCCCATTTCTGCAATTCTAATCCCTAGGTTTCCAATTTTCTGGGGATGGATTTTCAATTGGTGAAAAATGGTGTCTATTTCTCTCAGAGAAGAAAGAAGTGGTTGATTTGGTTAGCTGTTTTTGGTGTCTCTGGTTATGGGGTTTATAAGGTATATAATTTGCCTTCTTTCGTTAAAAAAAGGAGGAGATTGATGAGACTAATGGGAGCTCTAATTGCTATTGCTGAGATGGTTGCTGATTCAGCTGAAGTGATTGGCGTTATTTCTAAGGACTTGAAGCTGTTTCTGCAGTCCGATTCTGATGAAATTCCAAATAGTTTGAAGCAAATTTCCAAAATTGCCAAATCAAATGAGTTCTCTGAGTCGTTGACTAGGGTTTTTCAGTCTTTGACGGTTGGGGTTCTTAGAGGGTATAGAATAGGGTCAATAAATGGTAATTCGGGGAATTTGGGTCTTACTGATAAGGTAATGGATAAGTTGTTATCAAATGCTGGAACTGGTTTTGTTTCTGTTGTTGTTGGTAGTTTTGCGAGGAATTTGGCTCTGGGATTCTATTCCGAAGCTGGGGCTGGTGTTTCTCAAACTGAGTCAAGCTCATCAGATGTGCCTAGATGGGTTGCTGTGGTTTGTGATGATCGGTGTAAGGAGCTTATAGCTGATTGCATTCAGAAGTTTGTGAGCACAGCCGTTGCTGTTTATCTCGATAAGACGATGAATATCAACACTTATGACGAGTTGTTCTCTGGCTTGACTAATCCCAAGCATCAAAGCAATATGAAGGACGTCCTGGTCTCTGTATGCAATAGTGCTATTGAAACACTGGTTAAAACATCTCATCAAGTGTTGACAAGTTCAAATTCGACTAATCCAAATTCAAAATCCAGTTCTTGCTTTTCAGTTGTTGAGCAGCGCGAAGGATCTGCAAACAACGATGATTCTCTTGTGCAACAAGTATGTTTGAAAGAGGGAACCTCACTCGGAGCGGATCAGAGTGGTGGATGGGGTGGCAAGGTTTCCTCAGCTTTGGCTGTGCCAAGCAATAGGAAGTTTGTGCTTGATGTGACTGGGAGGGTGACTTTTGAAACAATAAAGTCTGTTGTGGAGATCTTATTGTTGAAGATATGCGATTGCTTGAAAAGAAGTCTTAATGTAGTTCATGAAGAGGTTGTGGACATGGGACTTGAGGTTATTAGATACTTTGGGGCTAAGTCATCTGTTATTGTTACCATATGTCTGGCCTTGTATTTACATATTCTGGGCGGCAGTAGTGTCCTCTTAGCTGCTTAAGTTTATAGGACTGTCCCTCACTCGCCAATGCAGTTCTAGCCATCAAGACAGATATTTTGTGTGTATATTGAGCTCAAATTCACATTTTTTATTGTTGGCTTTAGCATCAGGAATTCACGGTTTCCTCTTATTTTTGTTAGATTGATGCTTCTGAATGGAATTTATTCCAATTGAAGATAATGTTCACTTTTCTATGAACATTTGTGTAATGGGAATTTCACCTAGTGTAATTAGTAAAATTCGAAGAACAATGGTTTGTTGTGCTTTGTTTTAATTCAATATATCTTTCTGCTCCTATTAGGTTTCAGCATTTTGAGGAGCTTCTCGGTCATAGGATCACGGTGGTTATCTGTCCTTTTTAGGGTTAAACACAGTGGTGCTTCTGGTTGTATGATATGACAGAACTATAAGATTTCATTTATTAATCTTGTACAAGGATTAAAACTTGACAGATCTCAAGATTTGAAATTCTTGCAATCAATAAAGGATGCATATGATGATGATGATGATGATAACTATTTTATGTCTAAAAGTTATGAGAAATTTAAATTCTATATAATTTAAATATTCTTTTCCAGTATCTCAATACCAATAACAAAAAAAAAAAAACCAAAGTTTTATGTTTCTTTTTCTCTTTATCAATACGTTGGTTTTTTTTTTTCATTGTGTCAGAATTGTTCTTCTTGCTCTATTTTAAAATAAGATTTGGTGAGTTTTCTAATTTTTCAGTATATTAGATTAATTTATTTATTTATCTATTTATTTTCTTTTGGGCAAAATTTGAACATTCAATTAATAGTTTTGTTCAATAAAATTTCTTAAAATAATTATTCTAGATTATTTACACGAGGATTCTAAATTAATTTTATTATTCATTCTTTTAATGTGGTTAGAGTTTTTAATTACAATTTGATAATTGGGAATTTAGTCCATTCATGGAACTCAAATTGATTTGATTTAGAGATTTAATTAATAAATTAGAAATTTGATTAAATAGATTAATTTGGAATTTAATTTAGAGTTTTTTTTACTTAAATTGAATTGGAAATTTTTATACTCAACTCAACTTAACAAAACCTTAATCCCAAGTTAATTGGGATCGGTTATATGGATTCACTTTCTTCACTCGGTGCGATCGTAAACCATATTATCAAAAAGATTTAAGTACTCAAGATCATATTGAATGACTTTACTCCAAGTAAGCTTAGGTCTACCTCTCTTTTTTACCCATATCTATTCTAAGGTGTTTTAATTTTCTAACTGATGCATCTAAAAGTCTACGCCGAATATGTTCGAACCACCTTAGTCTCCCTTCTCTCAACTTGTTTTCTATTGCGGCAACTTCGACTTTATCTCTAATATACTCATTACATACTCTATCCATTATAATATAGTTGTATATCCATTTTAGCATCCTCATTTCCACCATCCTAAGCTTAGAGACTTTTTGTACTTTTATAGACCAACATTCACTCCCGTACATCATAGCGGGTCTCACCAAAGTCCGAAAAAAATTTCCTTTTAGTTTATGTAAAATCTTTCGATCATATAATACTCTAGAAGGACTCCTCCATTTCATCCACCTTGCTTTGATCCTATGAGCAACATCCTCCTCACAACATCCATCATCTTGCAAGATAGAGTTTAAGTATATGGAATGTGTGGTTTTAGGTAAGACAATGGCTTCCAAAAACACGTTCATCTCTTCCCCCTACTACCTTCACTAAAATTATAATGCATATACTCAATCTTCTTCCGACTAATTTTGAAACCTTTAGTCTCCAATGTACTTCTCCATTGCTCTAGCTTCCCCTCAACTCCTTCATGAGTCTCATCTATGAGCATTATATCATCCGCAAACATCATACAAGAAAGGATATCCTCTTGTATGATGTTTGTCAATTCATCCATAACAATAGTGAAAAGATAAGGTCTTAGAGTTGATCCTTGATGTAATCCGATTATGATAAAGAAATCTCTTGTATCACATCTGGCCTTACGTACACTACTAATCGCCTCATCATATATATCTTTAATTACTTGAATGTATCTAACTGACACATTCTTATGCTCGAGAGCCCACCATAAAGCATCTCATGGCACTCTATCATATGCTTTTTCCAGATTTATAAACAGCATATGTAGATCTTTCTTCATCTTTTGATACTTCTCTAGCAGACTTCTAATAAGAAATATTACTTTTATAGTGGATCTTCTAGGCATAAATTCAAATTGGTTAGCCTTCATTAATGTGCAATTTTGAATATGCTGCTTCAAAACTCTCTCCCATAACTTCACAGTGTGACTCATGAGTTTGACACCTTTATAATTTAAGCAAATTTGAATATCTTCTTTATTATTGAATAGTGGAACTATAATACTTCTCTTCAAATCATTTGACATCTTTTTGGATACCAAAATCTTATTGAATAATTGAGTTAACCAATCCACCCCATATCTTCTAAGCATTTCCACATTTCAATATGGATTCCATCTGGACCGCATGCTTTACCTGCTTGCATTTTCTTCAACACTTCTTTAACTTCAGAGGATTTAATTCTTCTACTGTAGTTCACATTCTTCTCAATCCTAATATGATCCATACTTATCTGGCTTCCCTCTTGACTTTCGTTGAAGAGACCCTCAAAGTAACTCTTCCATCTTCCTTTAACATCTTCCTCCTTGACCAAAAGTTTATTCTCATTGTCCTTGATACACTAAACTTGGTTCAGGTCTTGCAATCTCCTCTCCCTCATCTTATAGCCAGTTTGTAGACTTCCTTCTCCCCTTCTTTCGTCCCAACTTTTCATATTGTTTACCATAAAATTGTGCTCTAGCTTGCCTCACTGCCTTCTATGCTTTTATTTTTGCTCTTTTATATTACTCATATGCATCCCCACTTTCACAGTTTGGCAATTTCTTGTACCATTTCTGTTTACTCCTAATTGGACCGTATCGTTCCACCACCATCCCTCCTTCTTCACTGGAGCATTTCCTCTAGCCGCCCTCAGGATCTTATCGAACTTCCGAAGTTTCTCACTCATGGCTACCCACATATCATTAGCTTCCATATGCAAACTCTAAGATCGCTTGTTGCACAACTTATTTCTAAATTTCTCACGTTTCTCCCCTCTAAACTCCCACAACTTAATCCTTTGAGCATAGGTATTGGACGACCTCCTAGCTTGCCATATCATCTTGAAGTCCAACACCAACAACCTATGTTAGGTTGTTAAAGTTTCACCCATAATGACTTTGCAATCCTTACAAAAGGCTCTGTTTAACTTCCTTGTGAGCAAGTAATCAAATTGACTCTTGTTATACCCACTTTTAAAGGTAACAAATGAGATTCTCTTTTCATGAAGCATGTATTTGTTAGCAGTGTATGCCCTAGAGCTTACACTCAGCATGTGAATGTAAACAAAAACCTAACTGGCTTTAGTATATATGTTCTTTAAGTGAAAAAATTCCTTGTATCAAACGTATATATGTCCCTTAAGTATTATATAAGGAATCTATTGTCAAAGAATTTAAGAATATGAGTGACTGATTGGCCTTTTACAGATGCTTTAAAAGTTATTCATAGTCATAGGATTATTGGTAGGGACAAAATTAATCCAGAAGACCATCACTTCTGTTGTCATCCATGATAAGTATGAGATACTTATTGGTATGGAAGTAGTGAATCTCATGCTACAGACATTTGATGTCATGACAACATGTGAGCACACTCATGAGATGAGTAAGTTGAACAGTGACATTAGATGATGGATACACGGGTCATTACCTACTAGTCAATATCACATCATCTAGACCATGATTGTGCATATAATCCTTAGACTTGAGGTGACATGTTATTTGGCATATTGGTGACTATAGTTTGTTACTGTTTACATACAAATGCTAGTCATGTATTGGTATATGGCATATCATGGCCATAATCAGTGGTATGTTGGGATAAGTGTTTAACCAAGAAAGGATTCATTAACTTGGCTAACCAAGGAAGGAATCCTATGACTTCTGATTGTTCTTGATATGTAAATCTCTGGCTAGAGTGGATAAGGTTCAATAGAAAGAGTTTCTAGTTAGAACCTAGTTTATCAAGAACTCAAACCGGATAGAGGTCATATGACCTAGCACATAGGGTTTAACTTCTTCCATGACCCTAAATAAGATCGACAATCCGTAATGAAGGAATTCGAGTGCATGAAAATTATGATAGAGAGGTCCATGCAAATGTCGAATATATGATCACCGACATTAATTTCTAATTGGGTAGTCGCGATATGTTATGCTAGACATCACTCACGACTTATGGGACTAAGTGTGGAATTAGGTTAACACACTTGGTGGAAAGAAAATAGTTTTATTTATCCCATTGCTAATTAGAACATGAACCTAGTAAGTCACATACCAAATGGTGATTCCCATTAGCTTGTATGTATCATATTAATGATTAATTAATTATCAATGATGATAGAATTGAACATTTAATTAAATTTACAAAGATGCTAACATGTCTTGATGTTTAATTCACAAAAAGGATTAATTTCAATTATGTCTTAGTTTGTATGAGATACAAATAGGTATGACTAATTGAAATGGTTTTGGACAACAAATAAAATAATTAAGCTTAACATGAGATGTTAGCTTAATCAGCAAGAGATG
>CAOJBK010668137.1:0-10504 GCA_948294925.1 Codiaeum variegatum | reverse complement strand
TAAAATAATTTTGGTAAGAATTTCAAAATTTTGAAAATATTTTTGGGATCAAAACTTGCAAAAAAAAATGGAATTGGGGCTGTGCGGCATAAATGGCCGGAGCAATCCGTGGGTCAAAGCATGCGCTTGGAGCTCGATGCCTACGCCTAGAGCCCAACATATGTTGAGCTGTCCAAAGTGTGCTCGACCTTCCGTACTCCATTCTGTCTTGATTTTTGTGCCAATATATATATATATATATATATATAACCATATGAAAATCACTTTTCACTCAAAAAATCATGAAAATTTTATTTTTTCTTTACAGAAAATTCTATTTCTTTCTTTTCTTTTCCCTCCAAATAGAACCATTTTTCAGTCACATGATGCATGGTTGGTGTAGAAACCTAAGCCAAGTGGGATAGATCAACCTCAAAAAATTGACTGGGATTTTCTGAATCTTATATTAGAAATTGGGACCTCTTGACTATGTTTTCTGATTTTGAGCTAGCACGGATGAGATGTGTCTAGTTTTTGAGGAATCTTCTACTCTGTTAGGTTCTAACCCCAAGCCTGACATGGCTATTCCAATTGAAAAGGTTAGGGATTTAAATTCTTTTAGAAATCTTTTAGATTAAAGTACAGATGAGGCCTCTGGTATAGTGAAGGATGATTGGGTGAACCTGCCTGTTGTGGCCGACATGTTCTTGGAAGATAAGCATTCTAATGATTTGGTTTAGATGGTTAGAAGACTAAAAGCCTATGCATTCTATTTAATGGATAAATATAATTTTATGGGTCCAGTTGGATGGGGTGATGCGAGAGTGGCTAAGCTGATACCTCAAATGGGTGAAGGGAAATCTATTGCTAGTATGATTTTGGCAAAGACACTACTAAGCCTTGATCATCATTGCAAATCGAGAGAGGCTTGGACCATTAGTCCCATTCTACTCCAAGTACTTAGATTCTTTACTGCAATTTCTATTTTAATGCTTAGAAGACCATTCTGATCCTCATGCTTCCTAATTTGATTTGGTTGAGAGACCATCTCACAATTATTCTAGCTATTGAGAAAAGGGATTATCTTGCATATTGGTATCACAATAGGAAGATCGCCATTTGCTTTACAACTAAAAAGGACTAGATTAGCTGGTTGATGGAGTTAAACTCTTCAGACTTATTTTGGAGACCTGACTAGTATAGGACCAAGCACTTTTTACCAATGAGTTAGGGATCCAAGTATGAGTATTTGCTCAGTCTGAAGGAGGTGACATGGTACTAGGCTACCAAAGCCCTTCGCTAGATGGGTCATGATTAGAATGTGCTCCCAGATGGTGTCCTTTTTGAGGCTTCTATAGTGAATGCTGGAGTAGCTAAAGCAGTCACTAAGGGTTAGATTCGAGACTTCAAGATGTTAGTCCTAGGCGATGACTATTACAAGCTTCTAAAGTACTTAGACTAGTGGATTGAGATCTGGTGGTCAAGAAAGATGGCAAAGTATTATGACTTTTTGGTTGAGATTGAGGATCAAGTCTGCTATTAAACTAGGATTTTTTCAAAATAATAAGACTAGGTTTGTCTAGACTTTTATTTACTTTTGATTTTGATTCTGTTTCGAATGCTAAAGATTTTTGGATGTTACAAAAGATGAACAAAACCTTAATAAAATGTAATTTATTTTTATTAAGCTCTTACTTTTGCCTAGACTGTCCTTTCGGGTTTTCAATCTAGCAAGCTACCTTAATTGTTACATAGACTACCTTTTTGATTTTTAGTCTAGTAGGTTGTACTCTAATATTTGCTTATGCTACCCTTTCAGGGTTTCTGCTTAGTAGGTTTCATTCTTTTTTCTGATTTATTTCTTTATTTTATTTTTGCATGCAATGTTAAAGAGCCTAAGATGACAATGATGGTGAAACATGTAAATTTCATTAAATGCTTTGGATTGTACCCATAAGAGCTGCCTATGTATCTATTTACAATAGATTTTTGAAAATGAAAAAAATGGTAATTTTTGGAGAATTAGGTCCATGTAGTTCATGTTACAGAAATGTGATGCTAGATGCATGCTCAAGTAACAAGAACACTAAATGTAGGATTTCTTGAGCTAATCAAGGTTACTAGGATAACTAATTCATTCCTATTGATGTCCATCAGGATGAAACCTATGCCTGACAGGATCTTCTTGGTGATGAAAGGCCCAGTCCAAGGAGTTATGAACTTACCTCTAGGTTCTTGAGCGGCTTGCCTGATTTCTTTTAAGATAAGGTCACCTTCTTGGAGCTTGTGATCCTTGACTCTCTTATTGAAATGCCTTAATAGTCTCAACTGATAATTCTAAGTTTAATGAAGGGCTTCTAGCCTTTTCTCTTAAATCAAGTCAAGTTGATCATAATAGGCACGTTGCCAATCAAGTTTAGTAATTTGAACTTCTTGGAGAACCCTTCCTGATTGGATTTCCAATTCTATGGGTAGGACTGCTTCCATTCCATAGACTAATGAGTATGGCTTGTCTTTGGTAGCTAATTTGAATGAAGTTATGTACCCAATGAGGGCACTCAATAAGTGCAAATGCCAACATTTATGATTATTGATCATCTTCTGAAGGATGTTCTTAAGTGCCTTATTAGTAGCCTCAATAGCCCCATTGGTTTATGGTCTATAAGGAGAAGACATGTGGTGATGTAACTTTTCCTTTCACAAGAGGGTGGCAACCTCTTTCTGGAAGTGGGAGACATTATCTGTGATGATCTCAAATGGAACACAATACCTTATGATGATATTTGTTTTGATGAACTGTGCCACCCTTTTTTAGTCAAGCATTTGGTAAGGTGCAGCTTCCATCACTTGGTGAAATAGTCAATAGCCACCAGAATGTACTCATGACTAGTAGAGGATTTAGGTGTGATTTTGCCAATAATGTCAATACCCCATATAATGAAGGGCCAAGGATTTATGATCGGATTAAGTTATGAGGGAGGAATCTTCTGAAGCTTGGTATAAATCTGACATTTGTGACATTTCTAAACAAATTGTGCATAATCTCTATTCATTATGAGTTAATAGTACCCTTGGTTCATGATCTTATGTGATAATGCCCATCCATTCATGTAGGTGCCTTCTTCCCCTCCATTCTTCCCCTTCATGGATTTGTTTCATGATTCTATGAGCCCCTTCTTTAGAAACACTTCTCAGGTGAATGGCATTCTAGGTTTTCTTATAAAGAACATCTCCCATTGGAATGTAACTACTGGCCAATTATCTTAAAGTTCCCCTTTCTGATTTGGAGGATCCTTTAAGGTAGATACCTTTTTGTAAGGTAGTTTTAAATGTCCTAGTACTAAGGCTTCTATTCAACCTCTTGGATGCTCATACAGCGGGATTGGCAGCTTAGTTCATAATTTATGCTTGTGGAAATAGGATGGATAAGGAATCCATAATGTATTTCTATCATTGATGTGAGGGTTTCCAATGCATCAGTGAACATGTTCTGTGTTCTTGGAAAGTAGTGAAATGATAAAGTATCAAAGTTGGCTGTTAACTCTTTGAGCTACTAATGGTAAGGAACCAAATGCTCTTCTCTGATCTTCTACCTTCTTAGTCTTGAGAGACTAGTAGGTTAGAATCCCAATATACTTATATTTTCTTGATATTAATTTGGATAGATAATTCTAACCTAAAGACACAGGCTTCATTCTCAGCTTCATTGTTTGTTACCTTAAAGTCCAGTTTGATTGCTAGAGGTAGACTTTCGCCGGTAGGTGTAAAGAACACTATTCCAGCACCATATCCTTTGTTGGTGGCTGCACCATCAAAGAAAAGCTTACAAGTTTGTTGGAGGAATAGGATATCTTCATTAGGGAATTCAGGTTCTTCCTAATGATTTTCTATTGGGCTAGTGACCCATTAGTCACCAATGACATTGCCTTTGAAAGCTTTCCTTTGTACTTACTTAAGATTATAGGTTGCCAAATCTGGCATCCATCTTGCCATTTTATGGTGAAAGACAAGTTTTTCCATGAGAAATTTGAGAGGACTCTTATCAGTAAGGACATGTGTGACATATACCCCCAACTAGTGCCTTAGCTTATGACATACCTATATTAGAGCTAGGCAAAGCTTCTCAATATAACTGTATTTGAGCTTGTGTATCAGCATTCTCCTACTTAGATAGCAGATAACATGCTTTTTGTGGGAGTCTGGATTAATTTTTGCTAGCATAACACCTATGGCTTCATCAGTAACTGTGAGATAAAGTAATAGTGGTTTGTTAGGCCTAAGAGGTTATAGAACCAGCAGGTTCAGAAGACATTGCTTGATTTGCTCAAAAGCTTCTTAACATTACTCATTCCACTTTTTGGAAGAATTCTTTTTCAATAGGTTGAATATGGGACCACAAGTATCTGCTAGTTGATCAATAAAATAACTGATGTATTATAGGTGGCCTAGGAACCCCCTTATCTCCTTTTCTATTTTAGGAGGTGATAAGTCGAGGATTGCTTTGTATTTTATGGGGTCGATCTAGATTCTCTTCTTACTGACCATATGGCTAAGTAATAATCTAGATGAGACTCTAAATATGCATTTAGTAGGGTTCATCTTGATATTGTACTGGCGAAGTCTAAGGAAGAACTTTTCTAGTATTTGTAAGTGTTGTTCAACACTAGTGCATTTGACGACCATGTTATCAACATATACTTCCACGTCTTGATGCATCATGTCATGGAAGATAGTAGTTTCCATCCTCTGATAGGTGGATCCATCATTTTTAAGTCCAAATGGCATTACTTTGTAGTAGTAGGTACCCCATTCTATGATGAAGGCAATTTTCTCTTTCTCAGGAGGATGTACCAAGATTTGGTTGTATCCAACAGATAGATCGGTTAAGGAAACTCTTTCTGAGTGTACTATTACGTCTATCAGCTGACCAATTAAGGTATAGGAAATTCATCTTTGGGACATACCTTGTTTAGATCTCTATAATCTACACATATTCTAACCTTTTGATCTTTCTTTAGTACTGGGACAATGTTAGCTAACTAGGATGGGTAGTTGATTGGTCTATGAACTGATGAGATAGTTTCTTAGCCACTTCTTCTTTGATTGGGAGGGACCATGCCGCTTTCATGTGACATAACTTTTGTTTGATAGGCTCGCAGTCTGGATAAGTAGGGATTATATGGACGAAGATGCTCGGATCGAAGTCGGTCATGTCACTGGCTTCTAGGTGAAGCAGTCTTTAAATTTTCTGATTGTCTCTTCTGTAGCATTCTTGTTGGAATATGCAGATACAATGAATGTATTTTTTGGAATGTCTAATGGACTATTTAACTGCATCTTTTATTTCATTTATTTTGTTTTTCTCTTTTTCTATTTTATTAAGATTGGATCATCAATCAGAACATCAAAATAAAATAAGGAGACATGATTGTAACAAGAAAATTCACTCATTTTATTAATTTCAAGGGGAGAAAGGTCCACAGTTACATCAAATTGATAATTAAAGCCTAGTGTACTAGTTACATCATTAGAGGACTCAAAGGTTTTAGAAGACTCAAAAGACTCAGACTCAAACTCAAATGACTCAGATGACTCAATCTTGGAATCCATCTTAACTGACTGAAAAAGGCTTACCTCAAAGGACCAGTTGTTAGGCTTCTATTGGACCAGCTTGATCAAGGTAGAAAGGCCAGTATTTTCCTCTTTGTCAGAAAGAAAAACAATTTCATCAAAGAGACTAGCTCCATATTCTTCTCCCAATCTTGAGTTAGAAAATAGATTGGTTGGCAATCCTCGAGTAGCTGCTTTATGTTAGAGAAGATCTCAAAGCCAACAATAGTGATACCAGTAACAAGGTAAACCCAAGGTTCAGAAAAAGCATAATAAGAAATTGTCTCCCCCTTTTCACAAAGTAACCTTAAAGTAAGGCCTCATGGGATTGTCACATTCTTCCCTATTTTTTAGCATGCCAAACCTCTTCTTTGCTTTGGATTTCTCTTCCTCTATCTCATCCTTAGTTGGATGATAGCATAATCCAAAAGGTGGTGTGAAGAATGTGAACTCATCAAAGGACTTGATCGCTTGTTGATTTTTGCCTAGGCCCATCCCAGGAAAATAGGCCATATGTTTCATGATGTTTCCAATCATAGGATTGCAGTAAGGATCAAAGTCCAAAGAGATATACTAACAACTCAGGTTGTATTCCAGGATAGGAACAGTGTAAGAAACTTTACATTTTCTAGATATATAAGCTTTAATGGTGACTATCCCACTCTTAAATAGAAACTTAACCCTTTGATGCAAAGTGGAGGGCACAACTTTAGCTTGATGAATCCATGGCCTTCCAAGAAGCAGATTGAAGCATGAGGGCACATCAATAATCTAAAAGGGAATTTCAAAATTTGTAGGACCCATGATGATTGTTAGAGTTATCACACCTAAAACTTACCTTTTAGAGTTGTCATAGGCCCTTCACTATTTGATTAGAGGGAGTGAAATCAATAGCTTCTAAACCCAGACAACTTGCCACCTTAAGTGGGAACACATTCAGAATGGACCCATTGTCAATAAGAGCCATCGGGACAGTCTTTTCCCTTGTAATAATAGTAATGTAAAGGGCATTATTATGGGGTCCCTTAGGTGGGATTTCATCATCAATAAAAGAGATAGGTGCTCCTTTTAAAGAACTTTTAGTAGAGGCCACCAAAGTATTTGGAGAAATATCCACTAGAGCTTGGCAATGATTTAAAGCCTTGCCTTAGCGATGAGGGTAGGTTGATATGATTAAGCTCTAGAATGAGATGTTGGCATGGGGCTTTTTAAGTTTTTTTAACAAGTGGTCCTCTTCTAGTTTATGAGTACCCTTGGATTGATCCATTGGTTGTTAGCTTGAGGTGGAGTAATAGGTGCTTGTACAACTTTCCCACTCCTATTGATAGCATAAATTTTAGCTCTCATATTTGTCAAATCTATGACATAGTAGTATTCACTTATGATAGACTTCCCTAAGGAAGGTAGGTCATTTATGGCAATAGAGTAATTAAGGGAGATAGACTTCCCTAAAGATGGTAGGTCATCTCTAGAGTAGTGGGAATTACTCAGAGGCTTATAAGCAGCACATATCAGATGATTGGAATCCCCTTTATCAAATTCCACCAAGATGGCATTTACATTATGGTCTGGAAGGGGATTTGATATGATGTTTGGTAGAGAAGCAGGTGGTAGGAGCTTTTTAGAGTCACTGAGATCTTGGATTTTATGTCTAAGGGCCTTGTAATTGTTTGTTTTATGGTCGGGCCCTTGGTGATAGTCACACCCCTCATTTATATTAAAATTTTTGGGAAGTGGATTTTGAATGGGCTTTCGTTCTAATGGTGTGATTGCTCTACCATCCAAGAATTTCTTGTAAATAGCATGAAAGAGAAATCCACCTAAGTTAGATAATTTTCTTCTTTCTAACTGAATTGGCTTATGGGAAAAAATAGCATTAACTTTACCCTCTTTTTGGGTGACATTTCCTTGATGAACAGGCCTCTTGAATCTAGAGGAGGAAGCCTAAGATTCATCTTTAATAAATCTAGCATCAATTATGTCTTTGATGCATGAACTAGTAAAGATCATGTCTTTGAAGCTTGGCAAATACTGTGTGATTAGTTGGTCTCGATACAACGGAAGTAAGTTCTTTACAACAATATCCACTTCTTTGGATTCAATTGGAATTTTTACCATTTGTGATGCTTTCTTCCTCCAGCTCATACTGAACAAGGAAAATATTTGGTTAGGATGTTGTTTTGTAGTTTCAACATCCCTTATTGTAATATCAATTTCATTATTATATGTATATTGTTTTATAAAAATATTATAAATAGATTCCCAAGTCAGTTTTGAGAATCGTCTAGTCCTATAAACAATCTGAAAGCCACACCAAAAAGTGATTTTTAGAACAATTGAGCAAAGAGCTCACCATCTATACCTAAAGGACAAAGTGCGCCATCATAAATCTTAAGATGAGTCTTGGCAAATTTCTCGAAGATTGGCATTTGAAACTTCGGAGGTAGCCTTGCATTAAGGAACATGCTTAGAGACTTGACATCAACTATATCATCACTCTTTTTTATAGTAGTCAGGGTCTTCTAAATCTCCTCATATTTTTCAACCATGACTTTAAGAAGAGGATGGTCTTGGTACCCCTTTTGTAAAGGATTTGAGGGAGGGGCAGTTGATGTAGTGACTCGAGGGGGAATGATGGGGGCAATGTCACCTTAAGGAGCAGTGGTTGGGGCAATGTAATCTTAAAGAGCAATGTCGCCTTGAGGAGAAGTGGAATTAGCAGCAATAGGGTTAGGTTCATTCTTGTTGTTGGACATGGTTACCTTTGGATAAAAAAGATAGGGTATCGATATTTAAGAAGTTTGACCATAGTAGACAGGGAGTATGTTTTTGAACATGGATGGTAGGAAACTCAATTTGGAGCATTCTCTTAGCTCAAGTTTCTTATGTGTAGTGATGCATGCATGCATGTATGAATGAAAATGGGTTCATGATGACAGGATTATAATGAGACCTATGGTCAACTATAATCATTACATGAAGCTTGGTGGTTTGAAAGGTTACCCAACAACTAGAGGTGCAATATACCTAACCTCAAGTGAATCAAGGAGATTCATATGGATCCAATGACTACATGCAACCTCATTATTCTGACTAAAAGATTAGTGAGTATGCCTTTAGGTGGATCCCTTCTTAATATAAAGTAGCATCCTTCTTTATATTAAGAAGGGATCACATCGTTTACCATTAGAATGAATAATAAACAAACAATAAAATGAATACTTAAAATAAATAAAATAAATAAAATTAAATGTTAAAAAGAACAAATAAAAATAAAAGTATTTTGGAGTTGAAGCCTTGAAATAGCTTGCCGATGTATCCCATGGAATGGGAATCAAACCTCACACCGTTATCCTTTCTCACGAAGGGTTGGGGGTTGTTTGAAAAGTTGGTTGGTTGGAAAAAAAATTAAAAACATTAATGGATAGGTTTTTAATCCATTCAAACTTTGAGTAAAAAAATGAATTTTGAAAAAAAAAGAGGTTTATTCAAGTCTGGGATTTAGAATTGGAAATAAAGGAGTTAAAGATTTACCTTTGGTCTTCTTCGCTTTTGGATAGGAGTATTAGACCGCTTCACGAAACCAAATCGGGTATATGTAGTTTGAGTGTAAAATCCAGTAATAGTTCAGTATAAGGAGAATTTTTTAGCAGAAATTGGATAGAGGTTCGAAGCATAATAGGAAAAAATGGGCTTGGCTTGCAAGTAAAGTCACGTACAGGTTGGGGTTAGGTGTACATGCCTAGCCTGTGGTGTACACACATGGGCTTTAGTGCACATGCTTAGCCTGTGGCATAAACACTTGGGCTTTGGAGCACATGCCTGGCCATGGCATACATGTCTAGGCTCTAGCATGCATGCCTAGCCTATGACATACACACCTATGCACTGGAATGCATGCTTGGCCTACGGCGTACACGCTTAGGCTCTCGCATGAACGCCTATCCTGTGGTGCACACGTGTGGCCTATGACGCATATGCCTGGAATGTGGCATGCATACCTGGCCTTTGCCATACAAACTTGGTCTGAGTCCCACATTGTTCTGGGTTGGTCTGATTTGGTTTAGTTTTTCTTGCTTTTTGGATATATTTTAAGTCCGATTTGGGCCCAATTTTTATCTATGGGCTCATATTAATGTGCCAGATTTAATACTATAAAAATATGGGTTTGTAGTTACATTGAAGAAATGGTGAAAATAATAGGACATAAGACAAAATAATTAAGGAATAGAAAGATTCCTTTAGTCAAAGTACTATGGAGGAACCATTCACAAGAGGAAGCATCATTGAAAACTGAAGAAAATATGAGAAAACAATATCCTCACTTGTTTTCAGCTATTGAATTTTGAGGATAAAATTCTATATAATTGGGGAAGAAATGTAACAGCTACACTCTCATACATTTTCAATCATACATGAACATATTAATATTATCTTACATTTTAGATATCATATATTCAACAGTAATACATAAAAATCACATATGCATTTTTTTGGTTCAAAGAAAATGATCAAGTAGTTAATTATATAATAAATTTTTAAACAATACATATATGCATAGTTTTATGTGAATGATAAGAGAATTATTAATCATGTAAGGAATTAAATAAAATGAAAAATTAAAGTGAGGATTTAGTACATAAAAGGTAAAATAGAGAGGAATAAAAGAAAGATTTGTTCTTAGCCAATCAAAACACGGCACCTTGACCAATAGAATTAGAACACACCAAAGGATAATTATAAGTAGAAGCGAGAACTTATGAATTATCTCCCATTTTAGGTGCATAGATTATTAATCTTTAATAGAATAGGAAGAAGAACAAGATAAGATAATAAAGAAGAATGAAAGAAAAGAGAATTTTTAGGGTTTTCATTTTCACCTTCATTATCATCATGATTAAACTTTATATTTCAT
>CAOJBK010667830.1:0-10183 GCA_948294925.1 Codiaeum variegatum | reverse complement strand
AAACCTAGAATTGATGAAAATCCCACTTAATGATTGATTAATTTATTCATTGGCTTTTTGATTTACCATGCAATTTGAGTAATACAAGTTGAAATCTAGGTAGATGCTTTAAAATCCATTTTAGTTTCCAGATTTGATTTGCAAGTTTCTCTGAATTTTATTGAGTCTTTGTTAGTAGAATTTTCTAATTTGTAAAATCCACAATTATTGTTGGCTAGACAATAAATTAAGAGACTGAGTTAATGTTTTTTTGAACAAATCACTAAGAAATTCCCTTGGGAGAGCGATACCAGGACTTATCAGTTTTTATTACTTGATACGACTCTATGCACTTGCGGATGTCAAAGCTGAGCATAATATTATATATATAATAGCAAAAGCTATGCTCAAAACATAGACATCAAATACCTAATTCTAAAGCAACATAAACCCAAAACTCACAAGTTATAAAGATTTTTCTCTTAGGTGTTCAATAAAACCCTTGATTATTTTGACAATTTAAGCACATTTTCAATCACTATTTCTTTTTCACTTTCAAGGAGTCCGACTTAGATGAAATTGTTAAATAGCCTATTAATGTAAAAGCAAACACTTTATGGTGCTTACCCCCAATTACTCAACTAGTCATAAAATCAATAGGTTATTGGCACTATTCACGATCTTGATACATATTTGCTTTACGTAAAATGAGACTAGTGGAATATTGATGAATTTTCAAGCTCTTTGAACATTTACACACTTTTTAATTTATTAGCATTTTGTTTTCAAGAGAAATAGCCGAGATGTTGTGATATTAAATATGTCTTATTAATTATAGTTAATGTAACCTAAGAGTTAAAAATGTAACTAAGAGTTCAAATTTCAAATATTCAAAGAATATTCATTCGAGTTCCTATTTATGAATACCATGTTCAATTTTTAACTAAAAACTAATCCAATTAAAACCAACATCCAAATGAATGAATATCATAAAAAGTTTGTACATTTTAAGTTAAAAAGGGATAGTTTCTAAGCTTACTAATGTTATAATCACTTTTCTCAAATCACATTCATACATCCATATCCATGCCATGTTGTTATACTATAGAACAAAGATTTTGTTTGGCATCAAAGGAAACCATAAAATAATAGAACTACAATAATCTAAAGAAAAGAAAAGAGAAAAGATAGAGATAGAAAACAATGTTTGATGGAGGATCAATCCTCCATATCATCACCATCATCATCGCCAAAAAGCATCACCTGTATCCTCCTCACTCTCATCCTCTACACTTCACTCCTCTTAACTCAGATCCTCACCACTGGCCTTTTCATCTCCTTTATAATCATCATCTTCCTTACCATCATCAGACACATCTATTGAATTTGATGGAGAAAGTGGCTTGGTCTTTGATGGCTCGAAGTTTAATTACTTTTGATACTTCTTTATAAAGTGTGAAAGCTAGCACCTTTTCTCTACCTCATGGTCAAGCACATCTAGTATAATGTGGTAAAGAGTCCTAAGATGCTACTGCTCACATGAGATATGTCTTATACCACTCTCAACCTTGTAAAGGTGACTGTCCAATGGTGTGGGCTTCCTCTTTATCTGATCACCCTAACCAAAAATACTAGGCCAATTAATAAAAGGTGGGGGATCTCCAAATGTCTCATATGTTGGGATGGAAATAGATGGCTCAAATACCTAAGACAGTGCAGCTATAGTGGAAAGGTAAATAGAGGTACTAGGGCTTGTAGCTATGGATGTGCCGATAGCAGCAAAAATGGGATCCACATTTGGCTCAAGGTCTGGTGAAATAAGCCTCCATTATTTGTCCATGTTCTTGAAATTGCCTCTACCAAATAAAGTAGCAGGTCCATCTACTATCATCCCATTCAGACCTTCAAAAACTGAGATTCCTTGCAAGCCTAGCAATATAAGCCTACCATATAGATATTCTTTAGCCCCTTTCTTGGCTTAGTTCTTAAAGATGTAAATCAGAGAATGGGCTATATTGCATATCTTATTTTCCTTTATACTTACAAGGAAAAAAAATCCAAAGTAGTCACATGCCCACCACTACCTAACCGAGCTGTGATGGTGTGGCAAAGTAGATAATGAATAGTTCTCATAATAAAAGACTGAAATTGAGATCTTTTAGTTACCCTGAATGCCACTTGCCATGTGTATACTTTTTCTATAGCTCAATCGACTTATCTTCTCGAGTAAGGCAATCTCAGATTCATGATATACATTAGACTTGATCTCCTCCTAAGTGTAGAGGTTCATGTGGATCGCAAAGTCGTTGATGCTGAAGTGGAAATCTATGCTCCCTAATCTAAATTTCACCCATGGATTATTCACTTGAGTCATACTCTTGTCAAAGACCAAAGAGCACTAAAACCCCAAAGTGAGTTCACTCCAAGCCAACTCTTCAATAGCAAACATATCTTCTAACTCGGTTGATCTATCTTTTGCTTGATTTCATACTAGACCCACATTCCTCAAAGTGAAGACCAATTGATATTCATATGAGGGAATAACGTCTTGTTAGCCATAGCAACCAATTTATCTCTTTCATTATCTTTCCCAAAGGTGATATAAGGATTTCCTTTATTAAACCTTAAATTTATAAGAACTAGTTGTTGAGTGGTTTTGGTTCTTTTCCAAGGCCTCTTAACTAGAAGCCTAGCAGGATGCTTGAATTAATTAAGCACCTCTTCATGGTCTCGTATTCTTGAAAAAGAGAGTAGAAAACCATGAAACAAAAAGGTAAAACCACATTCAGGATTGTTAGTTAATAAATTATTGGCATGGTAATGGATTCAAATAGGCCATTACCATACCTGCAAAAATCACAATTTCAACTAACACATATTTAAGCATCCCACTCAACAACCCACCCTAATCACGGTAAATAGATTAAAATTATAGCATTATTGGGAAATTTTAAAAAGAAAATCATAATCGAGTGCATAAGTTAATGATTTCCACATAAGAGCAAAATTTCAATGGTAGAATCATAAAGTGTATGAGTGACACTAACCCTAAAATTTAAGGTTCATGCAAATTTAAGATTAATTATGACAAAAAATTACACTAAAAAGATAACAATCATAGAATATGAAAAAATACGGTCACAAGGCAAGCATCAATTGGTTTAAGGCATCTAATCTTAGGTCAGTCAAGAATTTCCTCCAATCACATCATTATCCTATGGTTTTATATTCTAATATCCAATTAATAACATCCAAAGCTACCATAAATTCATAGAATTACTAACGAAATTGAAACAAATAAAAAAGAAATGAGATGACTAAACCTGTGATTTGCGTTAAACAAGTAAGATGATGGATGAAAAATAAAGCTAAATACCAAACATAAATGCCAAAATTCCAAGCCGAACGAAGAAAATTGAGTGTTTTTATGTCTTTGATAGTGAGAACTAGAGATGGAGAGAGGTGTGCTTGAGAAGCGTCTAGGTTTTCAAGGAAAAAGTGAGTGTGTGAGAGTTTGGAAAGAAATAACCATTGGGTTCTTTTAAAAATAGCACCTCATGATTTTCCTCATGAGTATGAACCAACCTATGAGCCGATGCAAATCCAAACATTAACTTATAATCTTATATTATAGACCATCTCAACGGCATGAGGTAGGCCATGAATTAAGAATTAAAAATAGTAGAAATGAAATGTCTTAGCTCGTAGTTCACCTCATGGGCATGAGGCAACTTGTGAGCTAAGAATTTTCCAAACAAAAGCTTAAAGGCTTATCTCACATGTATGAGTACAACCATGAGATAAATTGAAAAAACACACAAAATTGAAACTTTTTATCACATGGCTTGTCTCATAGCCATGTGTTCACCTATGAGATAGACCTAAACATGTTCATTTTCCAAAATTCTTCTAAAAACACATGCAATCACTACCTCAAAACCAAAGTGCATTATCTCTATGAAAAATAAACTAAATGAAAACTATAAAAATCAAAATAACATTATAAAAGAACCAAAAATTAATGGGTTTCTTCCCACCCATCAATTGTTTAATATCATCTTAGCTAGACGTTAGGCAGGGTTTATTACCCTACCTCGTGGAGATGCCACACCTCTTTCATTTCAAGGATTTCTCCCCCATAAATGTACAATTTCAATGTTTGTGCATTGACCTTGAAATCACCCTTTTTAGGGTTACTCAATTCAACCGTGCCATAAGGAGAGACATTTTTAACCAAGAAAGGTCCTGACCATCGAGATTTCAATTTTCCTAGAAAAAATGTAAGATGAGAATTATATAATAATACTTGATTATGTACCTAAAACTCCTTTAGTTGCTTGATTCAGGCATCGTGACATCTCTTATTTCGCTCCTTATGCATCCTTGCATTGTCATAGGCCATCAATCTCCCTTGACACAACTCATTAACCTATAACTTTCACTTAATACATACAGCATGTAAATCAAGATTAACTTGCTTGATGGCCCAATAAGCTATATTCTCAATCTTGACAAGTAAATGAAAGTAGTGGAGCCTAATCATGTCTTATAAGCAATCTTATAAGCCCAAAGAATGCTATCAAGTTTCTCAAACCAACTTCTCGTAGAGTGCTCGATGAACTTTTTTAGGATACTTTTGATCTCCATATTAGAGTTCTCAATTTACCCACTTGTTTATGGATGGTAGGGGATGGAAAGTTTATCCATAACACCTAATCTTTTAAGTATCTTCCCTAACTCTATGCTATAAAAATGAGCTCCCCCTATCACTAATTATGGTCGCAGGGGTATCAAATCTAGTGAAAAGCTTTTGTAAGAACCTAATCACCACCCAAGCATCATTCTTGGATTTTATTTATGCCTCTACCCACTTAGACACACAGTCATTAACAACTTAAATATACTTATTATCAAAAGAACTAAGAAAAGGTCCATTGAAGTCGATGCCCTAAACATCAAAAACCTAAAATTTGAGAATACCAGTTTGGGGCATCTCATCATGAGATGAGATGTTACCTGACCTTTGGCAATGATCACAACATTGCAAAAACTGTAACTATCTTAAAAAAGAACAGGCCAATAAAACCTAGACTCCAAGACTTTCTAAGTCATCCTTTTGGGACTATAATACCCACCCATTGGCTTATTGTGGCATTGCTCTGAGCTTTACATATTCTTCAGCCGTGCCATGTATCTTTTTATGATTCTGTCATCACACACTTTAAACTGAAAAGGGTCTTACTAAAAAGAAATACTTTAAATTAGAAAATAATTTCTTCTTTTGTTAATAAGAGAAGTCTTTTAGGAGTTCCCTTATAGTAAGATAATTCACATAATCAGTAAACCATGGCAACTCAACAATAGGGTTAGAATTACTTACCTCACTTATTATGGAAAAAAGCTACTCATCTGGAAAAGTTTCTGAAATGTATTTCTCCTCACACATCTCTAAGTCAAGGTTCTCTAGTCGTGAGAGGTGGTTAGCTGTAAGGTTTTCCACAACTCCTTTCTCTTTGATCTCTAAATGAAGCTCTTGTAAGAGTAGAATCTATCGTATTAATCATGAGTTTGCATCATTTTTTATAAATAGGTACCTCAAAGCCAAGTGATCAGTATAGACCACCATTGTTGACATGATCAAATATGACTTGAACTTGTCAAAAATAAAAACAATGCTAAAAGCTCATTTTTTGTTGTTATATAAATGGACTGAGCATCATTTAGAGTCTAGCTAGCATAATAAATAGCCTGAAAGTGCTTGTCTCTCCACTTCTCAAAATTGCAGCAACAACATAGTGATTGACATCACACATAAGCTCAAATGGCATGTTCCAATCTAGAGAAACCATAATAAAGGAATTCACCAACTTATCTTTAAGGATGTAAAAAGCTTAAAGGAAATCCTCATCAAATATAAAATTTGCATCTTTCTCTAGAACTCTTGTCAATGGCATGCAATCTTTGAGAAATCCTTTATAAATCATCTATAAAACCCAACATGCCCTAAAAAATTCTAATGTCCTTGACTGATGTTGGATGAGGTAACTTTTCTATAGTTGCAATCTTTATCAGTCTACCTCTATGCCCTTCTTTGATATCTTTTACCCCAAAAAAATTCCCACTTCTACTATAAAGTGACATTTCCTAGTTAAGCACAAGATTGGTCACATCACAATGAACTAAAACCCTCTCTAAGTTGGCTAAGCACTTCAAAAATGAGTCTCCATGAACTGAGAAATCATCCATGAATGCTTCCAAAATATCCTTCACTAACTCATCCAAAATAGCCATCATACACCTTTGGAATGTGGCTGGTGCATTGCACAGTCCAAAAGGCATCTTTCGATAAGCAAAAGAGCCATAAGGGCATGTAAAGGTCATTTTCTCATAGTCCTCTAAAGCTAAGTGGATCTGAAAGTATCCTGATAAACCATTAAGAATGAAATGATATGTATGTCTAGATAAACTCTCCAACATTTAATCAATGAAAGGTAGGGGGAAATGATCTTTCCTAGTTGCATCATTAAACCTTCTATAATTGATGCACACTAACCATCCTATGATTGTCCTTATAGAAATCAATTCATTAGTCTTATTAGGTGCTATAGTCATTTCCCCTTTCTCTGAAACTAACTAAACCAACCTATGAACTGTTGGAGAAGGGGTCGATGATAATTGCACCTAAGAGCTTAATCATCTCAGCCTTAACAACCTCTCTCATCTTTAGATTTAGCCTTTATTGGGGTTTCTCAAGTGGTTTAAAGTCCTCCTCCATCAAAATCTTATGTGTGCAATATAAAGGGTTGATCCACTTTATATCAACAATATTCCATACAATCACAATTTTATACTTCTTTAACAACTCAACTTATCTTACCTTTTTCTCGAAAGAGAGATGGTCATTTAGAATAATGGGTAACCACTTACCCTCCATAAGAAATGCATACTCAAAATGACCCGACAGTGCTTTAGACTCCAAATCTTGAGCATCTGTAATTGAAGGTTGCATCTTTCCTTCCTTTAACATCTCAGTAATATCATATTTCCCTTTTCTGTGGCATCGCCTGTATGTTTCAAACTATGCTAACTGTTCCTAGGTTTAGGATCCTTCATCTATTCTTTTACGTACACTAGACACAACTCAAAGGGATCCTTAATACAAAAGTTAGTAACCAAATTGAGGGTTTCATACTCACATATATCATTGCATGAGTCCTCATCATAAAAAAAGAGTGGGTGTTTCATTGAATTTCCTATACGAAAAATAATTTTCTCATTTCCTATTCTATGAGTCAATGTACCATCATGGACATTAATGAGGGTGTGAGCCGTGTTTAGGAATGGCATTCCAAGAATCAAAGATATATTTATGTCCTCATCCATGTCAATAATCAAAAAATCATTGGGTAAGCTAAAATTACCCACCTTAACCAACACAACTTTGATGATCCCTTTGGGATGTATGATCGACTTATCCATAAGTTAGATAGTCATGAGGTTGGTTTAGGTTCCCCAATGCCAAATTCTTTGAACAATTTATATGGCATCACCTAATAGTTACACTTAGGTCAGCTAAAGCCTTTTCAATTTCATGGTTTCCTATAAAGCATGGAATGTTAAAATAACCAAAAACTTTCAGCCTTTTAGGAAACCTTCTTTGCAAGATGGTGGAGGACTTCTCGACAAATGTACAAGTGACACGTCTTCAAGGTTCCTTTTGTCAAACAGGAGCTCCTTTAAAAATTTAGCCTATTTGGACATTTGTTCTAAGTCCTCAGCAAATGGAATATTAAAATGTAAGTGTTTCAAAAGTTTAAAAAACTTTCCAAATTGAGTATTGAGCTTGTCTTTTTATGACTCTAGTGGATGTAGCACTTTTGGTTGATACTTTTGAAGGAAATGTTATGGAGTCGCGGAGCGGAATCAGAAAAGAAAAAATCGAATCGGGGAAAGATTCGAATTCCAATTTTTAAAATTTTTTTGAAAACATAACTTTGTTAAAAAAGCTTTTAAGAAAATTAGGTTAGGCAATTATTCAAACACTTTGAAACATTATCATAACCTAGGATTTGAGTATAAAACATTTTGCCAAAACTCTTTTAACAAAATCATTAGAAATTTTCAAACTCTTTAAAATTCAATTCCATGTCAAAACTCTTTTAACATAGAGGGTTTAGTCATTTATCAAACTCTTTGATAAATGTCTAAACCTAGGTTTGGACCCATAACATCAACCAGGGATATTATTATCAATTTGTGTACAAAACACAAGTTGAAGAAATAAAAGGTTTGAAATAAAAATACCTCTCACCCTCCTTCGTTAAGCTCCTCAAGTGTGAAGCCTCTAGCTTGAAACATATCTAGCTTTTCCCAAAATCTTATTCTCTAATTCTCTTCAAGAAGCTTGAATCGTCTCTCTTTGGTTAACCAAATGTTTGATCCTTGCTCCTTTACTTGAGACTTGAGGATTGGCATTGGACTTCCAAGCTTATTAACACTCATCTTTCAAAGATTAATTGAAGAAGAGTTTGTGTTTGAAGAACTCTTCTTCAAAACAAACTCTCTCTCAATTTTGTGTGAATTTTAAGCTTTATCTCTCTAACTCTTAGAGAGTTTCTCTCTCTAGCTTAAGGTTGAAGAAGATGAATAGTTGTTCATCTTTTTCAAATTTGTAAAGTGAGCTTATCTTAGGAAAAAAGATGATACCAACATACTTTATATACCCAAAAAACTTTTCCTTAAAACAAGAAAAGGTTGGAAACCTTGTCTATTTTAGTTAGTTGAGCATTTGACTAGTCAACTAATCAAATAGATTAGGACTTTAGTTAGTAAGAATCACCCTCACACCTTAATTAACCACATCTAATGTGGATTAAGCTAACATCTCATGTTAAGCTTAATTATTTTATTTGATTATCCGAAACCATTTCAATTAGACATACACATTTGTATCTTATAAAAACTAAGACATAATTGAAATTATCCTTTTATGAATTAAACATCAAGACATGCTAGCATCTTTGTAAATTTAATTAAATGTTCAATTCAATCATCATTAATAATTAATTAAACTCTTTAATTAATCATTAATACGATTCATACAAGCTAATGGGAATCGCTATGTGGTATGTGACTTATTAGGTTCATGTTCTAATTAGCAAGGGATAAAGAAAACTCTTTTCTTTCCACCAAGTGTGTTAACCTAATTACACACTTAGTCCCATAACTCATAAGTGTTGTCTAGCATAACATATCATGACTACCTAATTAGAAATGAATGTCAGTGATCATATCCTTGACATTATATGGACCTCGATCATAATTACCGTGCACTCGAATCCCTTCATTACAAATTCCTAATCTTAGCTAGGGTCATGGAATAGTCAAACCCTATATGTCAGATCATATGACCTTTACCCAGTTTGAGTTCTCAATAAACTTAATTCCTATTAGAAACTCTCTTTAATGAACCTTATCCACTATGGCTAGAGATTTAAATATCAAGAATAACCATAAGTCATAATATTCCTTCCTTGGTTACCCAAGTTAATGAATCCTTTTTTGGTTGGACAATTATCCCATTACATCACTGATTATGGCCACCACATACCAATACATGACTCGCATCAGTATGTAGGTAATAACAAACCATAGCCACCAATATGCCAGATAACATGTCACCTCAAGTCTAAGGATTATATGCATAATCATGATTTAGATGATGCAAATATTGACTAATTGGTAACGACCCATGTATCCATCATCTAACGTCACTATTCAACTTAGTCATTCCATAAGTATGTTCACGTGTTGTCACGACATTACATGTCTATAGGATAAGACTCACTACCTCTATACCAATAAGTATCTCATACTTATCATGGATAACAATAGAGGTGATGGTCTCCCGGATGGCATCCCTAATAATAACTCCACTGGCAGGGTAGCTTTTATTGAGTCCTCTTCTTTGCCTTTCCTTTCTTCCACTTGCTCTTTCTGTCTTATTTCACTTTCCTCGACCATGGCTGGTTCCTCTTTTATTCCTTTTCATAAATGCTCAACTTCCTTGACAACCCTCTCAATAACACTACCACTCCTCAATATGATAGCCTTAAGCTGCTCTATCAAGTTTGCCTGAATATTGCTTGGAAAAGAACCTGACTTCTCTCACTCAAAAACTTTGCAATTTGTCCAATTTAAGCTT